>BMAW01107832.1:0-22908 GCA_019974015.1 Nephila pilipes | reverse complement strand
TGTGGTATCCTCCAAATGGCAACTGGATATATTCCCAGGGTAAGATGTTTCTATATAAATATACATTTTTTAAATCTAAAGGGAGGTTCACGAAATTGATTGAATACGAAGATTTATTGAATTTAAAGAAGAATTTTATTTTCGATATTAATAATTAAAATTTATGCGTAATTGCTGAGTTTAACTTCATTATATAAATTTAGGTAAGAGTCATTGAAAGCATTTATAATGTAAATCATTACCTGTTAGATAATTTAAAATTTTAAAAATCAAATGTAAGTTATACGTTGGAAAAAATAGATATGTATGATTTTTTTTTTAAATTAATTTTGTATTCTTCTATTGAATAGTGGTGCTTCTATTCTATACTGGTTTCATTGAAGAAATGATACAAAATTAATGCGAGCCTTGAGCGAAAAAATAGTGACCATGATTCTTTTGTTTATTATCCAATTTTCACAAGTCTTGTTGTTCCTGAAAGCTATATATATCCCCTATGTAATATATTATTCACTTTTTGACATAGTTCACATCCCTTTCACAAACTCTCATCAACGCGTATCCAATCGGGAAAACTCGTAGCAGAAGAATTCTGGTTGTTGTTGTCTACACGAGGTCTTAGTGACAGCTTCCGCCTCGTCGTTAGAATGGTGTCTCTTTAGGTGCATTTTCACCTAGGAAAAGATGAAACTCGCAAGTTGTAATGACGTCTTGCTGCTTCAACCTCATCTTCATGTGGCTCGCCATGTTCTTCTGTTCTCGGCTCACCAACAACACCTGAGAACAAAAAAAATCCTACACTAAAATATAATTTTCCTGTACAAGTGAAACTAATCTAATCAAAAAATCTTTTGAGTTTTAATCTTAACCTTGCAGAATAGATGCAAACGTAAGCTTCGTAATTCTTAAAGCATTTAATCATCAGAATGATTCGCTAAAATGTTTCTTTTCAGGACTTGATGCTGCAGAGGAAAACGCGGTTCTTTAGAAAGTAGGTATTTTCTAACGGTTACATTCCATGTCTTCCTGACAGAGGATTGTACGCATAGTGATTTATTCCTCTGTGTCATCTTGTAGGCTTGGCAATGCGTACATGTCAAGCTTGAAGGATTACGAGGAGTATGCTACCACCTACATGGACAGACATGCCAGGGACTACTACGGCAGCGGGGCTGAAGATGAATTGACGTTGAGGGACAACGAGAAGGCCTTCCAGAAGTGAGTACAGTAATTGCTCTAATTACGCAGGGCTGCTGTGGCCTAGTGGTTATTGTCGTGGATTTGCCTCTGGAATTCTTTCCGTAGAGTCGTAGGTTCGAGCCCTAATAACACTAAAGATCCAATCTGCAGCGTTAAAAACACCTTAAATCAGGTAGAGATTCTAATTCATCACTTTGGTATGGTGGGGAAGTTTGGAGAGGGAGGGGCAGGTGTTGTCCAAATCACTTGACCGAAATTTAAAGCTACGAAGTTCGTCGTTAACAGTTCTCGTGTTGCTTCTCAGTGCGACGTTAATAAAAAATCACGCCCATTTACGCAATTAATTAATCATACATAAAGAAATATATAAACGTGGTTGTCAGTTTCAAGAAGTGCCTAGCTCTCGAAACGCAGATCTTAGCCTACTGAATGAGGAATAGCTTTTAGCGGAGACTCCTCATGTTGTAAGATGTGATCCAAGATCGGGGATCACTTTTTTATTGCAGGAAATTTAGTTAAAGAGTCTCATGACCCTTATGCCATAAAAAAATTCGATTTTCAGAAAAACATATATTAAAATAAAGATTTAGCTGGATACTTTAAAACAAGCCTCGCGAAAAAGTCTAATGATTTCCCTTGAGACAATTAAAAACACACATGCTTAATTCAAAACAACTTTGCTGTACAAAAAATTTTAAAACTCATTTTCTCAAAATGTAATTTTTTTTTTATAATTTCTTACAAGGGATCGTAAAACTATTGAAGATAACTTTTACGAAAATCATTTACTTATATTATCACATCATTTTGCATAATTTTAACTAAAGTTATTCTGTTTCATACATATTTCAGTACTTTTCAGGTGTAGGTACAAATTAAAATATGAAAAATGGTAATGCTAATTTTCAATGTCTTAAATATTAGAAAACTGCATTACTTATTAAATATTTTAGTTTAATCATATCTCTATTTCTATTAAGGAAAAAAAATATATATTCTGAATAAAAGCACTTTTAAGAATGTGTGCACATATTAATATACCGTTTAAATAATGTGCAAACAAAGCGTTATCTTTAAGCAATATTTTGTAAATTATTAAAACATTTATGAATATTTAAAATTAGTTTATCACAGTAAAAATTATAAATTTCCACATCATAATCATATTGAAACATTTCATTGAAATTTTAAAAAAGATGTGAAGATTTAAAGAAAATGGAAAAAATACTCGATTTATTGCTTTTAACTGTCATATGATGACCCCTTGAGGCAGGCAGTTTGGATGTATGAAGGGATTTCCCCATTTAGCGGCGCAAATCTTCTTCCCACTTGAACAAAGTTGAAGCAATAGAAAATAAAACTTAAAGAATAATGTTAAGGATGTACATCGCGTAATGTAAAGAATAGGAGCCGAAAATTGAACACTTTTTTCAATAAAAAGGCACTCGGGCATTAATTCCATAATCTGACAACGCTATCATTTAGAGAACAACGTATTTAATAATACTACTCATTTCTATACGAATCAGTCCCTTTTTTGTAATGTAAATGTGTTTGTAAAATGTGTTCCGTGATTCCTCTCCTATATGGTAATGCTAAATGTCCTTTAAAATTTACCTGTTCACATGAAAAATGAATTGGTATGTTCCTAAATTTTAAGAATGCTCTATCATAAAGGAATGTATGTGTTACAACGACGCAAACTCATATGAAAATTACAAGAATATTCTGCCTAAAAGTGCGTTCGAAGTTTCGATCAGGTTATTTGACATTAAACTAAAACTACCTCAAAGGCTGCCTAGTGCATTAGGGACAAAATGATTCATTGTGCTCTCAAAATAGAAGTTAGTGATAGTTTTATAATCGAACTATCTAGAATTTTTTCACATAGAGAAAACACCATGAAAATCATATTATTAGAGCATGAACAATGTTCACAGATCTAAATTCAAAATTTAAGTTAACCTGTTTTGCAACTAAATGGTCGACAACTGTTTAGCGTGAAGCCTTCTGCTTCGAATGCAGTGCTTTACGTTTCTGTAAACACAAATCCGTATACCCATAGCCTTCATTGACTTTAGACTTTTTTTTTTTTGTTTCGCCGGAAAAATGATAAGTGATCGACAAATTGGTGCAAAATTTCACATGAAATTTGGAAAAGCCGCTATTGAAACTAATAATTTATTACAATAAGTGAATGACAATGAATGTTTGTCACGTTCACGTGTTTTTGAGTGGTGTCTTTGTTTTCAAGATGACCGAGATAACTTTGAAGATGATTCCCTCCCCAGGCCCCCTTCAATGTCAAAATTAAATGACAATATCGAAAAAAATCAGCAATCTGGTTCTATCTGACCATTCGTTAAGAATTCGTGCTAATGCTGATACTTCAGGAATTGACAAAGAATCCCTACTGCAAATTTTTGCCCCAAGACAATGCACCGACTTATTCTACATTATCTGTAAAGAGGTTTCTAGCCAAATACTGCCACCCAATGCTTAATCATCTGCCTTATTCGCCTGATCTTGTGCCCTAAGTCTTCTATCTGTTTCCTGAGGTGAAATCTGCTTTAAAAGGAACAAGATTTGAGTCCGATGAAGCTGCGAAAGAGAAAACGGCACGCGTTCTGAAACTGACTGACGAAGAATGAAGTTAGAGTTGGGGCTGACAGAAGACTTGCAGCACTGTTTCGAACAATGGAAGATTTGCATGGAGCATTGTAGGGATAGAGGAGTGGTGTATATTGGTTGTGATAATAAGTAAATAATATGTATGACATCCTTACAGCGTCAGTCTCCTTATTTAATATCCGCGCCTGGTATGCTCGTGCATCTTAAAACTTTTTCATCGGAAAATGGCTCTATTGTTGTACTAATCTGATTTTAAATTAGTACATATTTAGTGAGTGGAATAAGTCATTTAGGTGATTACATAACTGAGTCGGAATTTCCGTTTGTTTTTAAGCTATTTTTGGAGAATTAAAGATATAAAAAAAACTTAGAAAAATAAAGTAAAAATTAATATTCGCCTTCTATTGCGATATCGGAATCTGTGAGTGCTTCTTCTACGGCTATGTTCGTTTTTGTCCGTCTTTGGTTAACCTTAAGATTCATATGTTTAGTAATCCTGGTAATCTATAAAAATATCTGGAAGGCTTTTGCGTAGATCAACGGTCCGATAAAATTCACATCCATGACAAGAGCCTAGATGGAACCATGAAAACGTATTAAAATAGCGATTCATAACACTTTCTTAAATATAAATTTAACTCGCATTCTGACGATTGGACTTCGTTATTATTAAGAATTTGAGCCATTGTAACGGCTCCCCCTTCTTATCAAATCTATAGGCATTGTAAAATTTAATTAAATAGTCAATAAAATCACAAATCCAATTGTAGAGAGGTCAGAAAAAATACATTTACAATTTACTAACTTCCCTGATTATATAAGATCCCTCTCTCAAGTAATTCTGAAATTCCTGCATCCTATCTTAGAATTAATAATAAATTTCTATCTTACCAACTCACTGACTGTGAGCGACGCACTTCTTGGATACTGCTACTTCGATTCCGATTCCGATTTACTATAATCAGGAGTCACTTCTAACTGATTTCAGTCACAGCCAATCAGTTCACTCCTCATTCTAACATACTAACAATCTCGTTACCATCTGTCTCCTCCTTCGTCTTTACAATTCTACTTCACTTTTATATATCATTATTCTCAATTCATTTCATTACACTTTTATCTTCATCTAATTTGCGTAATCGAGTTTCATTTTATTCGGAAGGAGTTATATTCAAAACTTTAAAATCAGAAAGTAATCCCAGGTGTTAGATAAAAGTAGGTTTGCAAATAGCCCAACATTACAAACTCAATAAGAGTCCAAACAGGAAGGAATCAGTCAAATAAAAAACAAAGTAATTAGTTTCAATTTTACTCAATGCTTAAAATGATCCAGAAATAAACTATTCCTAATATGGAGCACACCTTCAGACCAAAGTTTATCAGAAAAATTTACTTATTTGAATAGTTTGAAAGGCGAGTCAGAGTTAGAAACGGATCCAAATTCAATCTCAGCAAACCAACTATATTACAGTCTCCTGACATCAAACGTTGCGAGTGCCGTAATTTGAATATGGACATTCTACACAAATTTTAAATTAAAATGAGGAAATCAAACACCAAATAAAAATGTGCAATAAAATAATTTCATTCATTGAAAACTCGAGGCTTGATCAAGGCCGCCATACCCATTACTTTTGATGTGTTTTTCTAGCAAAATTCACTTTTCGACAAAGTCCCATCTTTATCTAACTACTTGAGCCAAAGAGTGATTAGTCCAGCAAACTCATCAGAGATTAATTCCATAGAGTGTTGCCAACTCCAGACTTTAATTTGCAGCTTTCACTTTGTCATCTTAAATAAAGTGTTATTACTTAAGGTGTTATTGTATCTTTGCGAATAGGTGAAGTTTGTAATATCGGGTGCAATGACACCTCATTGCTTAAACTTCATCCCCATATGGGTCACAATTTTCTTCAGTTCTCAGCACACCAACGACACCAGGGATCAAAGAAAGTAAATTTCTTGCACAAAGGATATATGTAACTTTCAAGAACAACAAACGTTTGAACAAGTACAACAAAATTCGATCGGGTAACAAATAAAAAACATTATGGGGACACGATTTTTCAACTAGGCTTCGTAAACTAAAATCAAATATGTCATACACGATAATAATACTTTACAAGCACAATGCAGTATAGCGTACTTAGCTTTTGTTAATATAATAATAATATTGAATATGTAATGCTTTTTTTTAAAAAATAAAGTAACAAGTGTTTTAATGTGATGCGTTTCCTTTTAGGTATCGTCTGCGACCCCGACTTCTTCGAAATGTTGCTCATCGAAACATGAGTCTGTCTTTGCTCGGACATCCTGTGGGGATGCCCTTGGGGATATCACCTGTCGCTTTCCAGAAAATGGCGCATCCCGACGGAGAGGTCGGAACCGCTAGAGGTATGATGAGTACAGTTGTTTCAACAATAATCATTCAATGCCATTTAACATGCAACTTTTTAATCGTTGATTATCAGTATTTAAATTATCTACTATCAGTATCTACACGCTGACTATCAATCTATCGTTGACTACCAATCTATCGTTGACTATCAGTATCTACACGACTATTAATTATGCTCTGGTTGGGTAGATTATGTTAAATAATGTAATATATTAGAACCTCGGTATGCCGGACCACTTTGACTCTGATCTCTCTATAACCCGGATTGCAATCTAGACAAGTTAATTACTGTTCTTATGGAATGTCCATGAACACATCCGATCTAGTGAACGTGTATCAGATCTCTGTTTGTTCTTTCCAACTCGAATTTTCAGAGCTCTTCTCTTGAAAACTGCACGACACAATATTTTCTGTTGATTGTTTATACCGGAAAAAATAATAAAGCAATTGGTCTCTGGGTGATCTGATTGGAATGGAAATAACACTAGGGTTGATGAAAGGAGAGGTGGGATATGTAGTTGGTCGCCGGAGTTTCGATTTTAGAATTGCTTAGTTTTAAGGTTTAAGTGTCCCTAAATTGTCGTCTTGCCCAGACGCGTTTTAACTGGCAATTTTGTCAAAATATGAAGGGCACAACAAAAATGCAAGTTAATGTCATCATGAAAGCTGAATGCTTATGTATGGTTGCTGCAAATGAAATAAAAACATCTATAAATGTTCAAATGAACAAATTAATAATATAGAAAACATTCACATTGGCAGTGCATATAATAGATTTTTAATAATACTTTATTTTTAGCTTTATTTTCACCTCACACAGCTAACTGTTTCGTCTCAAACGAAGAGTGGTACTCATCTCGATATTTTGAGATCAAAATGTATGTCATGATGGGTTACAGTGCTTACAATAGTCGCATGACTAAGTGTCACAATAAAATTGCAGAAATCTCTTTATTTCATAATAAATCCAATCAGAGTTAGTTGGAATGGCGATACATATGTAGAAGTAACTAAGTAACATGTTTAGCATATTTATAATGAAAAATAATCCCGTGACGTCTGAAAAAACAAAGGAAACGATTTAGGAATGTAAAGAATAAAGTGTTAATTCCAGTGAGTTTGCGTCAGATGAAGATGATTTTCGGTAGTTATGAAAAAGATTGCTACTGAAACAATTAGCTCTTATTAAAAATGAATTTGTACACTTTTTATTTTATTTCATTTATTTTAGTTTTTTGCATTGCTTGTGCCAAAATATTATAAGAGAATAAGTCACATCCATATCAAAATATTTTAAATTAAATCTCGCATCAAATACTTAATCGTTCATGTAAATTTCACCTTTTGCTTAATTAATATGTAATTATTATTTTCTCTGTGTGATGTCTGAATAACCGAGGAAAATATCAACACAAATTCTGACTTGATGGTATATTTATTGACAAACACAACTATGTACAAAAGATTATGTACATTAACAGCTCAATAATAATTGCTTAGAATTAATCAAATTCAACTTGGATCTCTCTCCAGACACTTTCTAATTTTAAAATCAAGAATTCAGGTATTTTATAGACATCTTACTATAGCTCTAACAAAGCGGTAACTAACTGTTTTTTTCGATCGTATTCCTTCTTTTATTCGGTCACTTCAGATCTGAAACACAACTCTTTCCTCAATAAAACTAAACTAAATTCAAAACAAGTATTTTTAAGGCCTGACGATTGAAAAATTATCTCTATTCGTATCAAATCCAAAAAGTGATGAAAAATAGATTCAAAAAATTAATATTGGCTTTGCTAATTTCCGTTTACCGTGTGCTAATGCTTTTTTTTTTCTTTCTGTTAAGTTCTCGAACACGTAGCATTATTCAAAATGAATGTTAATTATAGCGTAAAGTAAGCGTACTTCAGAGCCTTAGGCTCAACAGAAGTAATTACTCTCAAAAAAAGCAAATACCTTTTTCAAATTCCTTATGTATATTTATTTTCACAAGCAAAATATTTTAAAATACAAAAGCGTTGTCAATGTTGCCAAAAGAATAAAACTGACGACTTTGCCATAAAAAATCAATAATTAAGAATTAAAATAAGAGCAAAGGATTAATTATTATAGGAGACATTGATATTCTGTTCGGATATCAAAATAAAAGCAGACGATAAAATATTAAATATATCTTAGCAATGTAAATGTATCTTAAGCAAACTAAATGTACTTGTTATCATAATGCATTATAATATCAATCTTTTGTGTGTGAACCTAACACTGTGTATCCTTTATTTTATACCCATGCATCTTTGATGACGCTCTTTCCTCAAAACAGCAGCATGTTAGTAAAATCTTTTTTCATTTTTCTCAAAATATTTCTTTTTAACTTGGCTACTTTTTTAACCCGCAAAGGAAATAAAACTCTCTAAACGTTTACATTTTACTATGATTCAATTTCAAAACGTTCATAGCTTTTTTTTTTTTTTTTAAATTATGCCATTAATGATTTCTTAATTAATTAAAAGTGATTTCTTAAATAAGCCATAAGTGTTTGGTTGAAGGGAAATATGCGAGAGAACTCCTTTATACATATGAATCAAAAAGCTTCTTATTATTTTTAGAGCAAGAAAATTGGAACATTAAATATATCTGAATGTTGAGTTCAGCGATGCGCAAGAATTAAATAACATTATAATACGATTGTTGTGTGAACAAAATGTTTCCATGTTCTTTTTTCCACCATCAGAATTCAGAAAGTGTTTTTACAAGCAATTTCATCTTGAATTTTCAATGAATACCAACTTTCCAGCTCTGGCATCCCATGGGGGTGTAATGATCCTGAGTATGCTGTCCACTACAGCCCTAGAGGACTTACCCAGGATGACTCCTCCAGGAAGCGTGCATTGGCTTCAGGTATACATCGCCAAAGACCGGGAAGTGACAAAATCTCTGGTGCACAGGGCAGATGTAGCTGGCTACAAAGCCATTGTAGTCACGGCCGATTCACCAGTCAACGGGATGTGGGGGGTGAATATGGTCCACAATCTTACACTTCCTTCACACCTTAGGTAAGCTTTTTTTAAAATCATTAAATATATTTTATAATTGGTGAAATAATTAAAAGCAAGATGGAGATATTGTACGGTTAACATGGTAACACATTAAAAATGCAAGAATGCGCGCAGTGACAAAAAGAAGCTAAAATACTCATTGTTTAAAAATAGGCTATAAAATAATTTTAAGTCTCGTGATAGCTTTTAATCTAGACGGTTGAGTTACCGAGATATACGAGATCATCTTGAGAAGACATTTAATCTACAAAAATAACTGCTTTTAATATTTTAATAAGTTTTTCTAATTAGTTTTTACTTCGCATTTTAAATTTTTTTACGCAATGCAATATAATATATTTTTGAACTAATGTTATAAACTTATAAATAAAACAAAATACGCGTATATTTTTCGAATACCTCTTGGCAAGTGGATCAGTAGTTAATTTTAATTTGGAACACGATTTCTTAAAGAAATAGTTTTCGAAATAACTCTATATCGTCAAGCGTTTGATATACTCATTTAACATTAAGGAAACTATTATTAAATTTCCATAATTCAGGAAACTTTGATAGAAAATTTATTAAATTTGAAAATTAAGCTAATTTTATGTTAAAACATCAGTTATGCGGAAAACGATAGCATCCGTTATTTTAAAAAAATAGTATTTTTGGAAATTAACTACCTCTTTTGAACAATTAAGTTAAAAAATCAATCCTTTGACGCCATGAATTATTTCACTTTGAGTTATTAATATAAATTCCATTTTTGTCTCGCTTCGGATGATTTCAAAAATTTATTAAGGGTGGTGCTATTATTTTTCTTTTGATAAGCGGTCAAAAATATTAATCTACCGCAAAGTTTTGTTTTCCAGTAAAGTGAAGAAAGCTTATACATTTCCCCCATATTTATTAATATTTATTGTGCAACATAATTCCCTTTATCACTACAACTAAACCTAACAAGCATTCCAAGTAAAGAGGCCGGCGATGTTCAGTGAGAAATACATCATATTGCATCATGATGAAACCAGACCATATGCTGCTTGGGTGATTCGACATAAAATCGCAGAGGTAGTCTGGGAAATTCTACCGCTTCCACCTTACTCCACAGATCTAACACTCTCTGATAATAATTGCTTCCTCTCCCAGCAAAATCTTTTTGATGGGAAAAAAAATTCAAAAGCATATGTCAACTAAGCGATTATTTGAGTTCTTTGCCTCAAAGACAAGGCATTTTTCAAAAATGGTATTTATAAATTATCATCACCATCAAGAGTTTATAAGTAACTAGGTATATTATATATTGTACAATAGATGTTATAAATGTATGAAAAATGTATTATTTTATTTCATTTCCCAAATGAACCAAACTATCCAAAAGACCTAATCTTTAAAGAAATTGTAGCCCAAAAGAACGTCAATTTCTTCTACATGCAAATAAATAATAGAATGCCTTCAGCATATATTCCTTTTCCAAAGGCTTCCTAACCTACAGGCCAGAGGCGAAGTCGAGGGAGCGGGCTCCAACCTACGCAGCAAAGTCGGTTTTTCCTTACTCGACCCCACTTTGACCTGGAAGGATATCCAATGGATCCAGACATTCACAGCTCTACCCATCGTCGTTAAGGGAGTGCTCACAGGTGAGGATGTGTTTCACAAAGATAATCACCACCAATGGAAATTTGTGGAATGCAGACGATTTAATCAGTGCTTTCCTTTTCTTTTTAGCTGAAGATGCTGCTCTCGCAGTAGAACACGGGGCATCTGGAATATTGGTATCAAATCACGGCGGAAGACAATTGGATGGTGTACCAGCAACGGTAAGTAAATCCACCTATGAAAATAAGTGTATAAAAATAAGGCATTTCTTTCATTTAATCACAGTTTTCAAAAGAATAAAAAAAAATGTATGCATATGAAAGGGATTCAAAACGTACCCTTGTTAAGAAGGGAAAATGGGGTATTAGATAAAAGAAATGGGAATAACCCCTCTCTAGTATTGTCCAATGATAGTTTTTTCTCTTTTTCTAAGATGTCCAAAAGTATGAAAGCGACTAAACTGCTGAAGGTACTTTTCAAAAATGATTTCCATGCTTTTTTGAATAATTGAATGAACAATGGAACAAGTATATAAATGCAGGACAGCAGCATTCTGTAGGAAAATAAATTACAAATAATGCACATATTTTTAACATATTATCAATGACTTTTTCCGGTGAGTGATTGTTTATTAACGTTGTACTAAGAAGCAACACGAGGACTAGTGGCGATGGACTTCATAATTTTGAACCTTTGTCAAATGATGAGGACGACACCTGAGCTGGCATTTCCCTCTCCAACCTTCCACACCACCAACGGGAAGATTTGGGACCTCGACCAGAGATTTAACGTGCATCAGCCCCACTATATGTCGGGTACGTTGAGGCATCTTGGGTGAAACCCGCGCCCTACAAGAGTCTGCAACTATGACCTATGACCTAGACTTGTTCTATGAACTTTTTGATCCTATTTCACAATTCTGATACAAAGATTAGACTCCATTTTGAGAAAACTCTTTTTCTTTAATATTACTTAGCTATTATTACCTTCATTTTACTTATACACCATGTTTCGTCGTGTGGGTATCACAGATAATCCACAATTCCACCTAATTATTAATAATTATTAAACAAAGTTTTATTGCTTCTCTCCCTCTGTATATATATATATATATATATATATATATATATATTCACAACGTTACACACGTTCCATTTTTATTTGTCGACTTCATCATTTCTCACTTCCAATCATGCATCATTGTGTCTCTCTTTTATTATAACAGTCAGTTGCTACGATCTCTACATTATAGTTCTAGCATTATGTAAATAAATTATATTAATAATAATCTTATAATATATTTAGTTCTACTGTCGATTATTAACAGTGTTGTGAATTTTTTCGAACCACGAGGAGAATTACAACAGTTATTAAAGGTATCCTATGTTGTTCCACGTTCAATTAGGAATAAAAGTTCTAATAATTGAATAAAATTTCTCGATTACATAAAACTTGATAATTCAGTCTATCTGATAAAGTAATGAGTTTATTTTACTCTACTTTTAATTTTGACGTGGTACTTGGGCCTAGGCCACAACATAGACATATTGTCTATGTCTTCTTCTCACTCGCAACTTTCTCTCGTTTTAAATATTTAAGAGAAGCGCAAGCAGCGCCACTTGTCGTGTTGATTAAATAGATATTCACAACTAAGATTGGCACAAATCGCATTATAGATTGTTGTCTTTCGAATTCTAATAATTTATTTTTACCTTATAGGTTTTAATGTAATTTAAAATTCTCTAAGAAAAATGTTCTTATTTATTACTATATTAACTTTTATTACCAGCCATTTTTAAATTTATATTTTCACACAAGACAATATATCCAATCATACATATCAGAACCATGTGTACATCATGAAAGCATGAAATTTTATTGAATTTTTCTTTTTTTTTAGCTAAAATTGTGGATAATTAGCAACTTTATAAGTATGCAAATTATTCAGTTCTTAGTTAGTCTTTCAATTTTTCTGAATTGCTTAGATTCGTGAAATATATAAGCTTTTACTTCTTTCATTTTATTACTCGCGAAGATATGATAATTTTGAAAAAAAATTGTGTCTTAGTCTTCTTTGATAACACACTCTTATTTTAGAATTGAAAACATGGAAATATGTTTAAAAAAACTAATATTATAAAAAATATTCGAATGACGGATTAAAATAATTTTTTTTCTAACAATTATTCACAAAATATAATTAATCTGCCATTGACGTTACTAGATAATGAAACCGAAGATTTATGTAAAATGGTAATGAAAACTATAGTAGTAATTTCAAGACACAATAATAAAGAATTTACATTTTTACTCAGCATTGTACAAGCATTAAGTACTTCATAATCATTGTTCGTTACATAATACAATAATCTTAATTTTATTTCACAAAGATCTATTTTAAAAAAAAAAAAAAATGTAAACGATCAGAAAAGTTTTATTTTATTCTAGAAAAAAGAAATAAAACTCAATATCTTAATTGTATGGTACATTCAAAAAATTACTATAATATAGTCTTTAAGAAATGGCCACATCCTTCGATTATGAGGAACTAAATTTGAAATTTTTTAAACTTTTAATAAAGTACTGTATATTTCCAAATATAAGCCGATTTGTGCATACGCTCAGAAAACTTATTTTTGTCTTCAAAACATATCCAAAATTTCAATCCCATGCGTAAGTTGAAGTGGTAGAGCGAACTCATAAAAATGCGGCGTCAGTAACTATGGATTTGGCGTGGACGATGCAGTGCAGGGGTGTCAAACTCATTTCTATCCACGGGCCAATTTATAGCAAGTAAAAGTCACGCGGGCACACTATATGTAGATAAAATGTTAGGTTTTTCTTCTCTCAATATACTTCGTAATAGGTATACTGTTCAGGTATACTATTACGAAGTATATTGCAAATACCTATCACATACCTATTACTTCATATAAGGTAAACTGTTCAACATAAACATTGTAACAGAATATCTATGTAGTTCATAACGAAATTTTAAATTATATAATTTTGGCACATCAATAGAATTTTTATTTTTCAAACAGATATATTGTATTACAGCAAAAATACAATAATTCCCACTTATTTTGGAATTACCTATGTTCATCAACAATTTGTTGTTTAATATTACCCCCAATTGGTTTAGATAAAGGCATACTGAATCTAAGAAAATAAAGGAGTAATCAATAACGCAAAATAGTAAAAATTTGATTTAAAAGTCAACACTTTTTATTAAACATTAACTTACAGACGCAGAATAACTGCCAAATGAATAAACTTATTTTTCCCCTTCTCTAAACTAGATAATGTTTAATAGTCACATCAAGCAAGACAGTGAAAGACTAATGTTGTGATAAGTATTATTTTACAATCGGTCGCTAAAATATTCATTACTATTGGTTTGAGGAGGAAATGTTGCGTTGAGTCTATACAAGGACTAAAAGTTTAATGGGGGATGTTTTAATTCATTATCGGTAATCACGTATAATTTATCAATTTCAAAAATTAAGCAACGAAATGGTTAGCTTAATTTTTGTTACTTCCAGTTATGTTCGTTGGACCAGAAATATATTCCTTACGGACCGCATGTGACCCGCGGGTAGCGAGTTTATCATCTTTGATCTAGTACATAGTACATGAGTAGACATAAATTCTAGTACAGAGCAAAAAAGTTGAAAATGATGGCGGTATGCATCCAGACATTTCAATGAGTGAAAGTGCATTTGAAGAATGATTTGAATTCTCGAATTTTGAGCATGGATATTTTTTCTTTCTTTTTGCATAAAGGCTGCATTCAATGCACCTAAAAGGCAAGTTAAAATATTAGATATTCCTCTCTTCCTTTGCTATTTTTATGTGAGCTTTATTTGCGGTATTCTGTTATTATTTTTAGTGTACATTTTGATATTTTGCGTTACCCGGCCGCAAATTTCGCCAACATCAGATTTTTCGAAATAATAAAACGGTAAGAAAAACACTTTCAGAAATAAGACAATTCTTTTTCATAAAAAGAATGATCATCTGACTAAGATGTCTTTTGGCCATAAATTTATATAGAATGTGTTTGAGAATTATTGTTTATTAACTTCTCACTGAGAAGCAACACGAGGGCTATTGGCAGAATGCCCAAGGGGACCCAGCTCTCTCAAAGGGCTTAGAGCTAAGAATCGGTCTCCCAGGAGACAATCAACCCCCGCACTCAGCATTTTTTAACAAAAGAACATAGGATATTTCATAAATATGAAATAGAAATTAAATAAATAATACAATGTATTTGCAGAGCGGAAAATGTATACAACAGAAATAAAAAAAAATATACCAGTAGAATTTTCTTGCAGAAATAAGATGCATTACAGCCTAAATGGCTCAATACAAAATGCGTTCACAAACTTGTGAACAAAAATGAAGCATTAGAGAAAAATATACACATATATACAAGGTCCACAATTATTGCTACACAATAAAGGAAATTGAAATATTAAGAAATGCAATAATAATTCTGAAACAATTAAGAAACTTGTTGGGTAATTTTACGAGCCGTAAATATACAGGATTTTAGCTTGAAATGCAAGTAAAAGGATTTTCACACACGGACTTCAGCCAAATAGTATCGCTTCAACAACTGGACATTTTAAATAAAAATCTCCGGTAAAAGGGCGAGAGAAAACGTAGTGGTCAGCATCTCCAATAAAACCATAGGGTTTAGTTTAGTTTATATTAACGTCGCACTAGAAGCAACACGAGGGCCATTGGCGACGGACCTCGTAATTCTGAACCACGGTCAAGTGGCGAGGATGACACCTGAGCTGACATCCCCCCTCTCCTAACATCTACACCACACCAACGGGAGGACTTTCGGCTCCGACAGATTTAACGTGCATCAGCCCCGGCTACACGGTAGGTCTTTGGTGGCCAAGGATCGAACCCGCGACTGAACGAAAACCGCTGGCCACGAATCCTAAACCTTGACCACTAGGCTACCGCGGCACCCAAAGCCATAGGGACATAAATTTGTATTTTTCAAATTAAAACGATTTAAACAAGAAATGAAGGGACCATGGTCAGTTAAGAAGCGAGTATTAAACCAGAATTGGGATAAAAACTCTGGTTTGGTCTAGCAACTTAAGACTGAACCCGAATACTGGTATTACAAGTTGACCACCAGATATCCCAGTCATAAAAAGAGAGAGAAAGAAGCTTATTTTGTAAAGTTTTATCTATATGAGGCCGAGGGGCAGGGAAGTTCATTCCCTCACCATAAGTGACAGCGAGCTTTGCAAATGAATTTGTTGTTTCGTTGTAATAATCTCCGACGTGGGCACAAAACCAGTGTAAGTTGTAAAAATCAGAATAAGTTGTTAATTTTTTTTAATTATATTAATAAAAGAAATTTATTTCTGGTGTTCTGCAGTAGCAATATTGATGATAAACCGTCGGTATATGAAGAAACTTTGAAGTTATATGATACGGCCCATAATACTGCAAATTCGACTGCCGAAACCATGACCTGGAAAATTTAATTACAAGAATTTAATTTAAACATGTAGACACTATTTAGGACACTCCGGTTGAAGATACGCACGGCGAATGCAGAATGTTATTGGCGACCGACCTCGAAATTTTGAGCCTCGGTCAAGTGACAAGGAGGAAACAGGCTGATACTCCCCTCTCCAAACATCCACACCACGCCAAAGGGGGAAGGAATTAGAATTTCGACCAGATTTAAAGTGAATCAGCCCCGCTACACGGCGGGTCTTTAGGGACATCAGGGCTCGAAATTACAACTCGGGGAACACAGCACCAGCCGCGACCATGAGTACTAGGTTACCGTAGCCACTGTGCATTTTTAAATTGAAGAGATAAAAACACGCTATGTTTGGCGATGTATACCTTGTGCTAGGTTAACTCAAAAGTACCTTTCGTAATTTACCTATGAAAATTCCCAAAAATTCTAGGCTTGTAAGCGGAAATATATATTGTAATACTCATTAGAGCAACAGACTATAAATTAAACAATAAAAAAACCCGCTATCCTCTTCTATGTCTAGCTATCTGATTTTATTTCAGCGAAATTCCCAGCCTTCTAGCATCTCTGACGGAGATGAACAAAAAAAAAAAGAATGTTTCGCTGATTTGAACATTCTTTCTAAATCAATGAAGCTTAACACCATTCTGTCTCCGTATTTGAAACCGCGACTGAAATATTTCTCTATTGTATTGGAATGTAATTATGTTGACGTCCAAGAATTTATGCTGTTTTGTAATCGATTTTAAAACACTTGTTCAAATATTTGGTTCTTTATTACGGATTCTGATTGTTTTATTCAAAAAATTTTATCATTTTTCTAGAACGAATTAATTGTTACGTAGACCGGAGGAAGGGATAATTATATCCTAAAATAACACATGTGAAAAAATGAGTTTTTTGAGCATGGGTTTTCTTTCAAACTTCACACTTTGAGTAAGATATTTTTTTTTATTTTATACCTAAGTTTTTTTTTAAAAGGAACTCATTATTTAAATTATCAAAAGTTCAGTTTCTTAAAAAAAAAAGTTCAAAAACTGTTGCCTGGATTTCAAAACTGTAGGATTTCTCTTATGCTCAATCTCTTTCCAAATCGTACACGATGCGAACTTATATTGAAATTTAAGAAAGGAGAGAAGACAAATACAGACTTGGTTCATAAGGCGCTGTTAATATTTAATTCATTTAATTTTGGAGAATAGCTGCGTAAAATTAATAAAGAAAAAGAAATATAATGCATTTTTTTATTTATTTTAGTTATTATTTTTTTCGATAAAAATAAAAATTAAAAATTTATTTTTCATTAATTTCATTTGAAGAACTAAAGGGAACGTTGAGTCAAATTTCATTTATTATTTTTTGAAAAAAAAAATATTTTTCATTAATTTCTTAACAAAATAATAGTTAACAAAGGAGAGTTGGCGACGGACTTGGTGGGAAACCTGGCGTAAAATTTAATCCTTTAAATAATTAGTTTTGATCAATTAATTTTTCTTAATTATAATTAAATTACAGTATTGTCATCCGAAACAATCGTGTGTAGAAAATTTCAGCTCAATTGAGTGCTATAAAATGTGAGAAAAAAGCTTTTATAAAGTTTTGACCTAGACATATGTGAGTAGAAGAAAACCCTTAAAAATTGGAAGAAAATATAGATTAGGTACACCTTTTGAAAATTTTTTCGACTGTTATTATGTGTCAAAATAACTACATGTATTGCTTCAGCAAAGAGAAGAAAATCTGACTATATTTGATTTTTTTTTTCAAAATTTTTAAATAACCTAAAAATTCAAAAACTGGGATGAATTGAATATAAATATATCATTAACATGCATAATGATCACCACATGCAAATCATTGGCAAAGAAAGCCTATTTGATTCGACTGTTGAGAGTTCAAAAAAAAAGTCTCTCCCTATACACAATTAGGTTTTTTTATACAAATTGCTAAAATGAAAAACAAAATTCAAAAATTTAGCTCAGAATTAAAGTGTAAATTGAAGAGAGTAACTTTAAATGTTTATTAAAGACTTAAAAACTTTTTTTCAACAGACTTACTGTAATAAATAAAAAAAAAATACTCATAGAATATCGGAGGAAAACAATAAGCTGGAGAAAATCATAATTTTTTTTCACTCTTTCGAATGTATTTTTCTGAAATCAGACAAATACAGGGCCTAGATGTGAAGGACTAACACACAAATTCTGCACATGATGAATATGTTGGAAAATTTAAAAAGGAATAAATGGGTTCAATTTCATTTCTCACTTATGAGCAAAATTTATGACTATACTTGACAAACAACCTATGTGTTCATATCATTTCTGTATTAAATCTAGCTTACTTTGATTCATTATATGGATTTGATATCTGATTTATTTTGATTCATTATATTACTATGATTCATTTTTATATTAGATCCGGTTTACATTGTTCTTGAGTTACACGACGGATTGTTTGACGGAAATAATTTTAAATTATAGCCAAATGGAAAGAGCAATACCTGAACTAAATGTAACTCACTCTTCTCTCTTTGAAAGAACTCCCCGTGAAGACTTTAAGGCACTTATTAAGGAATAGTCTCAAGTGTCACGTGTGGACTTTTATAAAAGAAATATCGTATGAAAGGGTTTGACTAAATTAACAAATATGCCAATATAACTATTCTTCTAAAGTAACCAGTTCATCGAGAGAATGGTAAATGAAAATAGAAGTGAATACAAGAAAATACAAAGAACTGCCGTTATAAATCATTGCTGTAATGACGAAATGAGAAGGTTGCCACGTCAGCCGTGTGGTCATGGTCCCGAACTCACGACCGGCGTTGTTGCTGACGAATTTTTGATTCGAATCCTGATGCCACTGCAGAAATGCCATGTGACAGGGTTAATAAAGGCTATATCAGTCGTGGTTTTAAGTCCTCCCTTGGCGTGGTGCAGAAGTTTAGATACTGCATGCCAGACCAAGTGTCGCTCTCGTCTCTTGATCGAAGTTCAAAATTGCGAGGTTTGTCACCAATACCCCTCGTATTGTTTTCTAAGTGCTATGTTTATAAACATTCAGTCAATCAAAAAACTGCTGCCCTTCATTATTAACTCCACGGACATACTTAAATCTTATTAATTTGTCAATAAGTTTGAAATTCCAATCGAAGAGAGGTTGGAAATAGGCAACACAGTTTATCATCTATCAACACAGAACATGCAAGATCGTGCTTTCTCGAATACTTCTTAACTCAGCTAATCCTAGTTTATATTTACGTAATAAAGTCTTATTTTACCACTTCAGTCGTTCCGATTCAAAATAGTTCTTGCTTATAACAGATTCAATTCATATTACTTTAACTAGGAGCCTCTTTAATCGAAATAATTAATTACCATTATTCAATACAATTTATAAATATCAATCGGCTTCTCGTTATCCTCTATTTTCCTTCTCTTTCTTTTTAATTCCATTTCACTTATATATCACTATCTCTAATCCTCTCTCTCTTTCTCTTCATTATACTTCTAATTTTATTTAATTTACCTAATCACGTTTTATTGTGGTTGGTAAAGTGTTGTTATGTTATGGAAACTAAATTACCGAAAAGTCACTGAAGTTAATGAAAAGAAATTAGCGAATAGCCCAACGTCGTAAAGTTAACTGTTCCACGAACTGATTCGTAGACATCAGTATTGAGCATAATGAGAAATTGTAAAGTTACAGATTAGTTAAAAATATGATACCGGGTGTAGTGCAGAAAGTATGCTGAAAAACGAATAAGTACAGGGATATCTAAAGGTAAGGAAATACTTAATTTAGCAAATGTGGTATAAAACGCTCACGAATTAAAATAGTCAAACCATGATAAAAAAAAATTGATGGAAAAATTCACACCATGGAACCATTCGTTAGTAAGACTTTTAGTTATATTTTCAAGAGTCTTTATTAATTCTGCAAAATGATCTTAGGTAGGATCACACTTTAAGCTTCCGAATCTCTGACAATTAAGAGTTCTGCTCTTACAACTAAACTGCAACATTCCATGTGTAAATAACTCAAAATTAATGTTATTTTATTTAAAGAAAAATATCTAAATTTATTAAATTAGTGATCTTTCTAATGCTCGTGATTTGTCTCACCTGTTGTCTTTTTTCCAGTTGGATTCACTTCCTGAGATAGTGAGGGCAGTTAAGGGTCGAGCGGAAGTCTACCTGGACGGAGGAGTGCGCAGGGGTGGAGATGTGTTCAAAGCCCTGGCTCTGGGGGCAAAGGCCGTTTTCTTCGGGAGGCCGGCGATATGGGGCCTTGTCCACAGTGTAAGTAGACTCTAGTTTATTATTACTATTACTATTACTAATATTACTGGAGGTAACATGGCCAGTTTTGGTAATACAGCCTCTTTGCGTTTTCAGTGCTATTTTCAAAGTCAACTAACCATTAAATCTACTACTTGAAAAAAAAAAAGTTAAGAAAAAGCTATAACAGCGCACCCAGTGGGATTTGTCGAATAACCTTTTCTGAAGACAAAATTATCACTGTTTGCCTAGTTTTCCAGAGCGGTAGTTGTTATTTTGATTTGGTAAATTTAGCTCGTATTGAGGGGAGAAGGCAATTGAGTAATCGATGAAATATAATATATTGTCAATTCTGTTAAGTTTTTCCATATTCTTCTGAAATTTGTCATGAATTTTCTCAAATCGTTTATGGTTCATGTATGAATCATAGAGATTACGGCAACCGACAGCTGTAGACCAATGATGGATGTATTATCTCATTTATGGCTGTAATACCTGCGTGCGAACTTTTATTTTATTTTATATGTTTATAATAATCAAAATTATACTTATTCTATTCTTTTACATCGTATTTTTCTTCTTCTTTTTTATGGCCTCGTGAACATATTACCAACCTAACGTGGGAATTAAGGGAAACTGAAGTAAAAAAAAAATATAACTTGTTTTCTGACTTACATTCTACTCATTTCAAATCGAAATATTGATCTGTTCATGAAAATAATAAAGTTGCGTCTTTTTCTTTTTTCTTTTCTTTTTTTTTTTGCTTAAATGAAGAAAAAATTGTAACCGCCGTAATTCATGGTCGCGGTCAAATATCATGGTCGCGGTCGTGGTCGCGGTCATGGTCGCGGTCGCAAATATGGTCATGGTCGCGGACTTGTGGCCGGCGTTGTTTTCGTCGAGTCGTAGGTTCGCACCCTGATATCACTAATGGTCCACTATATAGAGGAGCTGATGCACGTGCAATCTGTCGAAGTATCACCTTTTCCATTTTCGTGGTGTGGAAGTCTGGAGAGGAAAGTGCCAACTCAGGTGCCATCCTCGTCACATAACCGAGGTTCAAAATTACGAGGTCTGTCACCATTAGACTTGTGTTGCTTCTCAGTGCGGCGTTAATAAACAAGGAAAAGATAAATAGAAGCATATTAATCCAGAAAAATAGAAAAGAAGCTTATTATTTTCATTGGCCATGTTATCTATAAAAAAGGTTTTATGCAAAATTTTAAATTTGAAAGAAAACATCTATAAAAAGAAAGGAAATTTTTTTTGAAACAACTTACTATTAACCACATATTTAGTGCTTGTATTTATTAGAAAGTTATAATTAAAAGTACCAATTACCACATATTTTTTATTTTCTCAACTTCATTATAACCGTCTCAATTTCAATTTGCAATACAATTGACCATATTACCCTCATAATTATTTCTGTTATATTGGATCATCATTGACATCGCAGGTCACCAGGAATTTGTTCGTTGCTCTCACAATTTATCGTCGATGTAGAGTATTTGTTTAATAGTAGCATTTTTATTCTGCGAAAAGTGTGCAACTAAGGTTACACTGATTTATCGGAAACACTTTTATTCTATTGTATATTAGAATTTTTATGACTATGCTCACATATTTTCATTCCGTAATGGATGTTTTAATTTGATAATATAAAAATAATTATTTTGAGAAATTTACCATTTAGAAAAATTTAGTTTATTTTATTATTGTCATACACGAAAAAATAGCTTTGCTTTTTTACGTAATGCTGAAACCATTTTTACAATATTTTATTAATTGGTAATGATTTGAAATTTTTTTCATGAAGACCTATTTGTCCTATTTTCTCATTCTTAAGCTTCAAATTTGATCACATAGTTAATGTACAAAGCAAATGACCTCTACTGGTGATTATTAATTACTTTAATTAAACATTTCAGGTTAATATTTTATATTTCATAAGCGTAATACTCCTTCTTGCAAAACAGTTTCTAGAAATTGTTTGAAATTTTTAAGTGTTAGCTTAAAACTGATATTATGAAATTTGACAATACTTTTTAAAAATGCTATTTAAAATTTGTAAAATTCTAAAAACTTGTAAAATTCCGTTTTTACTTACTTTTAAATCAAACATAACTTACTATTTAAATATGGCATCTTACATATTTACTACTTACCACTCGTTAAGCATTTTATAATTGCTTATATAGTAAAAGAATTATGAATTTTAAAATTACTTTCTGG
>BMAW01107809.1:6889-24251 GCA_019974015.1 Nephila pilipes | reverse complement strand
TATTATTATTGAAAATATTTCGTCGTTAAATCGTATTTAAATCTTTTTAAAAATAGCAGTCCTTAGAATTCTAGTATCTATTCAGTATTTTCCAGGTTCTGAATGTTTTCCAGGGTCAGAAAACGTGACTTCCGAACACATGGAAACATCTATTACTTACTTAAACTTCGCTGTGTAAATCATCATTAAAGCGAAACCGAACTTTCTATAATGTAAGTACATTGGATGCTACATGATCACATTTCCTTTAGAAATCGAAATACTTTTTTTTTATATTCTTTAAGCGATATAGGTATAATAAAAGTAATAGACATTGTTTAGACGGTATAAATTATCAGTATACTTGAAGTTACCAAAAGCGTAACGTCAAAAAAAACCTTTTCATTTTGAGTCACGGTCAAGAGACGAGGACGTTAACAGAGTTGATAATAAAATCCCCTAGATTCTTCCCTCACTTCTGGTGAAAAATAAATTTGTGTGCAGAAAGATATGATTCAAAGATAAATAACATTCATAATCTATATTTGTTAAGAAAAAAAAAACTTTTTCTTCTAATTCAGAATAACGAAATTCATAGTAAATTGTTGTAAATGTCTGATCAAAAACATTTTAGAAACTTTTTTCGATTTTTTTTTAAAAACATAATAAATCGTTGGATTCATACAAATATATACATTTCATGCATAAAAAGATAAATGTTAATCATGATAAATGGAGACAATTCCTTAATAGTACGAAATCAGGATTCTTCCATTTTTTCATTCTGAAAGTTACAGTCTTCTTGGGGCGTTTTGCGTCTATTAAATATTTAAATCTATGTTACTTATTTTCATTCGTGTTAAGTTTACAAATCTCACCGCGAAATAACAATTTAAAATAAATATCATCAAATCATAATTCGAATTCTTTTTAGGAAAAAAGACAAACTTTCTGACAGGATGTATTTTAAGAATGTTAAGGGATGTTAATTCTTAAGGGATGATACAAAAATCAGGCCGATGAACAGATAAGAATAATGCAACGAGAACGGTTTCTGCACCATGTGGCCAAAGTTCAGAGTGACCGATGGTAAGCCATTGCATGTGTTCTACGACATTGACGCTGTTAGAAGATTATTATTCTTTTCCCTAAAAAAGGTCTACTGGAATAAAATGATATCAAATGTTAAATTTGATTTGTAAACGAAACTGGTCCTATTCATATTCAGTTTTAAGTATTGCATTTGCAAAAAATCTTGAATCTGTTTCTCTCTGTACATTGCAATAAGCTTGTTCAAATCTTTCTTCATAAATGGTAAATCCTTTTAATTTTTATTATTCTATTTCTGTGTTTTATAATTTTGAATTTCTGTTAACCCAAATGTCACTGTACACTAACTTTCACTAGCCGGGATCCACACATGAGATGGACCGCTTGGAACGAAATCTTATAATAAGTGTTTGAATCACAATAGACAAGTGGAAAAATGAAATTAATGGGATATTTGAATTGTAATGCTATTAGAGAACATTTATAACATATTTCAAGTGAAAAAGAGAATCGAAAAATGATTGAATTGAGAGAAGGTAATCATTTGTGATTCTGCCAAAATATAATATTGAACAATTAGGCGTTCCAAAATGATTAAACATTTAATTGACAAAAGTATGTTTTTAATTACTAGTAAATATTTACATTTTAACCAGTACTCTTCAGAAACATATTGTTAATTAGTTAGAGTAGGGTCTAGTTATGAAATATTAGAAAGAGATAATTTCTGATGTAGTTTTTTAATGTTTTGTTTTTCTGTATTCTAATGTTTTCTATATTAAAAATAAAATTCTTCGAAGAAAACCATACTGAAACTTGTCTGAAATTTTTTTTCACAGAAAAATAACATACTAATTTTTAATTTAAATACTTTTCGAAAAGTACTTGAATTTTTCATGTTGGAAAAACTATTTTTAATCTGTACTTTTTCTGTTGGAAGAAAAGTAGAAATCTAACACAACTTGCAAAATAAATACCCAACTCAGTGCAACTTCGGTGCTTGTTCCAACTACATAGATAAAATGAAGGTTAGTGAGTAGAAAGGATCATTAGCGTTTCTCTAATAACAACGGGGCTTACAGTATAACATTTAATCGGTGTTATAAATAATACGGTCTTTTAGCTACACTAAGGTAAGGGAAAAGAGCGAATAACAACAATCGATGTCATTCGGTCTTGTGGGATAATCTTTTTCGGATCGAACCCTCGCCTTGTATTCGTATAAAAACAAGTTCTAGCTTTGCTCAGAAACACAGAATTTATTCATTTACGCGCTTGAGCATAACATACGTCTCAAGTAGAAATGAAAAGTAATTTTAACTTAATAAAATTTATCTACGAAAAATATACTCGTTAAATAGACAATCCACCCAATTGTTTGACAAGACTGTTAAATGAATAAAGATGTTAATACTTCGATACTGTTTTTTTTGTTATTAATATAACTTATGCCTAGATAAGGCATTTTTTAGAAACTTTTTTATCGTTATATCCTTCGTGGTTATGATTCTTTTATTCATGAAGAATGGCAGGTATTAATGTTTGGAATATCCGCATCAGCTCCAGCTATTTACATTTCCGACATGCTTCAACTATGAAGCATGGAAAGGGGACATGAAAGTCTACCGATGCTGCTATTTATATGTTTCTCATTCATTAAAATACTGCGAATGCAAACTTCAGAAAAAAGCATGTAAACGAATTAAGGAACGTTCAGACATGGTTATTTTTTGAAAAGTTGAAAGTCAGTTTCTCACTCTAAATTTGAAAACTACCGATGGGAAAGTTACCCTTTCGATTCTGAAAAAGAGCTTCAAGCCGACATCAAGAGCTAAATTTTCTTGACGAATTAAATTGTTTTATGTGCTAAAATTTAAAGACAACGAAGAAAGCATAGGTGTATTTTGCATGGGAGTATCAGGAAAGAAGCCATTAATTTAAGATGCAGGTTTTGGTACACATTCGCTACTCGTTTTTTTCCTACCGATTAGGAAAATGCCTTCAAATTATGACAGTGCAGTTGCTTTATATTCTAAAAGATGACAAATGCAACTTTATGTATGTAGAAAGTCTCTTCGTAAATGAATCAAAAAAGATGTTTGGAAAAGAGATTTATCGTTCGCAAAAAGACTTTATTTTCAGGAAAGTATCGTACAAACAAAACAAATAATTTCTCTTTGCTAAAGATTACTTTTTTTAGCTTTATTAATTGCAGGGCGGAGATTTGAATAAATTATAAAGATCTTGATGTCTTTACTAAGATTTCTAAGTTCTAGGGTTTCAATCTCATTTTATGATCTTTCGGAAAATTTAGTTACATATGCATTACTACTTTTGGGTCAGTAGGCAAAAAATTTGAAATTTTGGCAGGTGATTATAATTATTTTTTCTAGATTAGGGGAACCGAAAACAATCACCCCAGGAGGCCAGGTATCCTTGTGTTTGACAATTTATGCAGAAATGTTCATCTTCACTGAGAGTTTTGAAGTATTGTTTAGAACGGTAGGTTCTTCCACATGTTAAATAGCGGGTAAAGTAGCAATTTGCAGAGTTATGTCCAAAAATATGACAATAATAGCATTGATTAATGAGATATTTTTTTATTAAAGCTTTCAACTTCAATTATCAATAAAAAGGACTTTTAGAATGTTGAAAATAGTTTGAAAATTTGGGATTCTTTGCTACGAATATGGAAAACAGTTAAGGGTATCTTTGTTTTGAATTTAGGTAATTGAGCTATATTCTCAATTATTTATCCTCTTATCTAAAGTTCTTGAATAATGTATTCTTAGAAGTGTTAATTGGAAGGACTTTAAAAACAAATTTGATAAGTAAGTTAAATTCAGGTGTAATGACGTAACAATTTATTAAAATTTTTCGGAGAAGAGTGAGAATTTCACAATATTGATATTTTGTTTCGGGGAAATTCTTGAAGAATTACCCTAAGAGAAAGATTTTTTTTTGCATTATACAAGTAGAAATCTGGCAATAAAAATGATTTAAGTTAGAAGTGTAATGTACTCCCCAGGGTTTCATATGAGCTTAAATCCATGCAGAATAGTTTTTATGACTTCTAAATTTTCCAGTGCCTGAGAGTCGTCAGAGGACTTCCCTTGTTTAATGGAAGTGATGGGAATGTCGATTTTGGTGTAAATTCTTCTATTGGCCTTCTGACACAAATTCTGATACTGTTTAGAAGAAAGTTGTTTTTTGAGACCACCTCCATTTCATTCATATCCGAATTGATTTTCAAATTCGGTTCCGAGTCCATTTTTGGAAACCAGTGCAGTCCATTATTCACAGCTGGGGTTTTCCTTTTGATCAATAGTCCTCAACACTAAAACGTGCCATCAGTCATTAATGCGAATCGAATCATGATCCATCCCCTTAATGCAAAATCAATTAATGCGTTCATCCATCAATTGCTAGCTTTTTCTTCAGAATAGTTTGGCCTTCTACGCGATCCAAGTATCTGCTACTTGTTTCCAGTGTTATTCAACAACCTACTAATAAGAGTCGGTATCGAATTCTTCCCTTCACAGAAGAATTATAAGTTGTAGATGAAAAAAACTTTATAACCTACAGAAATTGGTTCCCGCAAGTACTTCATGCGACTTTTACACTTCATTATTATTACATGTAATCCTTTAATAACACCTACGTTTCATTCCTTTAGTTTAACACGTTGACGATCATGGTAATTTGCAGGTATTCAGTCTAAAATGAAAATTTGATTCAATTTTATATTATATTATTGACAATTCCTAATTATATATCTTTATTTAAGGGTACATTTTCTGCTCATGTAAGTCAAACTTAATTTTTTTTTTATCTTCCCAGCAACTATATATTCTTATTTACACTGAACAAATTTATGTATACTATGTAACAAAAGAAAAAGTACCAAGAAGTAGTTCCCCGATTATAATAAAATTTCGTATGCAAATTTATTTAGAACGAACATGCAAATGATTAAAATTTGGTCTCCAATGAATGAATGGCGGGAGCTACAGCGCATCGGAACTGCGCACTCAACAAGTGTATATAAGAAGCGATTCTCAATCGGATGGTCACATTTTCTGTTGCATTGAGATTTAGGATACCTGTCAACTACTAAAAAAATGCCTCGCCACAGAATTCGAGCTGGTTACGAGCAACTGTCAGAGTTTGAAAGAGGTCGTATCATTAGATTTAAAAAAGCAGGTTGGGAAAATCGGAGAATCATATGATTCGAAGTAATGCGGAGATTACAAGATGCTGAAAAGAATGAGTGGACAATGGCAGATTTAAAAGTCATGTTGATACCGGTCGACCTAGGGCCACAGCAGATCGGAAGGACAGAGTGATTGTCAGATCAGCTGTCACAGCACCTGATTCATTGTTATCAAACATCACACGTGCGACCCGCACACAAATGTCCACTATGACCATTCACAGACGTCTGAAAAAGCGAAATCTACGCTCGTACCGACCGCTACGCCCCTACCACTCACGCTTGTACTTGTCGATCCAGATTACAGTGGTGCTGGTCTCGATCAGGTTGGAATGAAGATGACTGTGGACGTAGAGTGTTTAGCGATGTATCCTGCTTCCAACCGTGTTCTGACGTTAATCGAAGACCTGTCTGGGGAAACCCAGGGCAACGTGCTTTCACTATGGCACTCCACACAAGCCCTCAACCAGGTCTGGGGTGCCATTCTCTTGATTGCAGACCCCTTTGGTCGTCATTAGAAGCACACTTACAGAACAGCGGCACGTCGACGATAATCTGAGAACTGTTTTCCTACCATTCCTTTTGCAGTACCCTAGCTTTATCTTTCAGCAAAATAATGCCAAGCCACATACGGCACATGTTGCTGTGAACTGTCTTACTGTTTATCAAACACTTCCTTGATCAGCCAGAGATCTCTCTAATTTAGTATTTCTGGAATATGATGGGAAAGTAACTGCATCTACCAAGGAATGTTGATGACCTAGCCCTATAATTGGAGCAAATGAAGCAAGAAATAACGCAGGAGGCCATCAGGGAACTTTATTGTTCAATGCCACGTCGTGTGGCAGTTTTCATGCAGGCTAGAGGTGGGTCAACACCTTATTGAGCTCGTTACTTTGTAGCTATGTAACTCTGTGATAAATCAATCAATTTTTCTGAAATTTTAATCATTTTCTATTCTGTACATTGTTTTCATATCCGCCAATTTTTGTCTTCATCGAACAACTACTTGGTTGTGCTTCGGTATTTTTTTGTTATATAGTGTATGTTGTTACATAATCATGGTAAATAGACATATTACGAAGTAACTAGAAGTATTCTTCCTCCCTCAGAAAGCAAACAGTGAATTATCCCGTAGATGGAAGCCAACGTGTCAAGTTATTATCCCGTAGATGTTATCAAGTTATTATCCCGAAGCGAATTATCCCGTAGATGGAAGCCAACGTGTCAAGTTATCATTATATTTACTATACCCATAAAAGAAGGTAATCATAAAAATTGTTCATAGAAGATCAGTGCCACTATAATGAAAAATAATCGAAAAGGGTTTGAATGTTTTTAAGGAAACATTTTAAGAATTACAGTTTACAATTACAAAATATATTCGAATACTAAAATTTTGAATTTAAATTCCCTTTCACAGGGTGTCCAAACTGCTTGTAATCTTCAAGGCCGTATCTTTGTGATGAATGATACATAGGAAAATTTTCATGTTAGACAAAGTCCAAAATCTGTAGGATTTTTTTATAGTTGAATTTTGTAAACTCCAATACAAAACCGATAGAAAATTTTGATTTATAAAATACAATTTTAATATTTATGGTCTTCTAATTGATTATCTTAAGTATATTTTATATGCTTTCAAGTATATTCATGGGGAAATTGAGGAACATATCGATTGAATTATGTTAAAATATTGGAAAATACTTATCAAGAATTTTAAAAAATATAAACTGTATATCATTATTATTGAGCTAAAATGAACACTTATTAGAATGTACCATTTTTAATGTTTTTATTTTATATTTAAAGTTTTTTTAATGACGTTTTTGAATTTTTTTATAGCAATCTTCTATATCTTGTTTTTCAGATCTATTGATTGCTCTTCAACATTTCATTGATGTCATTAAAGATGAGGGGATGCAGCAAGTCACCAAGCTAATTGAAGCAAAGAATTTAAAAGCTGCCTCCTGTTTGCCATTCAGTTCTAGACTGCTAGATCATCCTTGAAGTCCACTAAAAGAACTACAAATTTGCAAGAAAATTCTCCTAAAAGAACCAAAGAATATTTCACCAAAGTTTTGAAAGAGAAATGAAGAAAAAAAATGGATTTAAGAGCATATTAAGAACTCTTCGTCGTCTTGAGAAGATTAGGGTTTTAACTGCAATCAGAAGGAAACCTTTAGGACTTAGGATTAGGATTTTGAATCTCCATAAGAATTAGGATTTTGAATGGTTTATTTATCTTGGGTGTCATTAATAAGTGTAAATTAATTCAAATAAGCTATTTTTACGCAGTTTATGCAACACTCTCCACTGACTCTTCTCATATAATTGCAGCATTCTTCCGTGTATCTCTATTAATATTAATCTTGTTCGATATCAAATATCGAAGCAGTATATTCCTAATTATGATTATATTATTAATCTTTTTAAACATTAGATTATTTTGGGCCTGATGTTGTTGCTTTTTTCCGATAAATATTGGGTTTGGCTATTAATGCCACTGAAAACTACTCGTGTATTGAGGCTGACAACATTAAACACAACAAGGTTCCACGTTTTCTCGTGCTGGGATAGTCTAAATGCTGGGACAGCTCAGATGTCGCGCTCGTCACATGACAAAAGCTCAAAATTATTATGTCCTTAGTCAACAGCCCTTGTTTTGCGTTAAAGTAAGATGTTAAGAAACAATCAATCAATCAATCTTCCAGTCGATTTATTGTTATCTATATCTCATTTTCATTATTCGTGTATCTATATTTTATGTTGATAGTCGAACTTTTATGGATTTGTTTTTATGTATCACCTATAAATCTTAATATTTAAATAAATTCGATGGTTTTTGAAGCCTTATTTCATTTTTCCGGGTCAACGTCTCTAATAGTTACTTTAAAAAGATAAGAGCCGACCAAAATGTCGAAAATGCACCTGTTTCTTCAATATACGACTGCGTTTCTGTGCAATTTTAAAATTCGCTTTAAAAATCTGTAAGAATAGAAGAGTTTTTAAAAGTATCTTAATACAGATCTCCAAATAATTTTTTATAAAATCCTTAAAAGAAAATACCTTTTATAGCTATATTATTCAATTTGTAATGAATACGAATTGTATTTTAACTGAATAGATTTAAATTTAAAAATAATTCGAATAGTTTTTGTGGTTCTGTTGGCGACGAGAGGTTATACACAAATTCACTCACTCACTCACTCACACACACACACACACACACACACACACACACAAACACACACTCACATATATATGTGTGTGTGTGTTTAGAACTTGCTTTCTTTTTTCAATAAAATCTATTTTAACGCCCTAATAAATTTAGAAAACGACACCCATGAGTGTTTTGGTTGTTTTAGTTGCAACTTTCTTCCTTAATTTTCAAGCGCCATCCGATGATTTTTAAAGTTATTTGTATTCCATTGAAATTTGTCAAATGTGTGTTTAGAATATCGCGTTGAGTTTGTCATGGAACACTTTTATTGTGATGAAATATATGCAAACCATGCTTAATTATGGTCTTATGAATTTCCATATATTTAAACATTGAATTCAATGTATTAATTTAAATGAAAACTGATATTTTGACATGTATTGTTCACAAAATTCGGTAGTATGTATAAATTTCCTCCCAACACTTTATTTGTTAAATAACATTTCTAAAACACTGACCCAAAAAGTAAGTTTTATTCGGTTTTGTGTGTTGAAAAGTTATACTTTTACAGAACACTTTGATTGATTTTAAATATAGTGTGTTCTTAGGTGTTATTTGCAACATTGGGCAGTAAGCGGAAAATGCCTCTGACCAATCAATTTAACATACATGCGCTTTTTTTCTTTAGCTTTCAAATTATATATATATATATAATCTCGTAGTTATATATATACTACGAGAGAGAAGCAATTATTTCGTAATTGCGGCAGACGTAAAGCAATTTATGTTCATTCGCTTCCGTGGTTAAGTCAGATGGGAGAGAATAGTAAAATCGCGAAATTTGAAGACACTACATGCGTCTTTTTGCCTCCGTGGCAGAAGTCTTTGATAGATATCCTAAATCGCAATGAAACAGAACATTTGACCACAGATTGAGAATCGCTTCTTATATACACCTGCTGAGTGCGCAATTCCGATGCTCCCGCTATTCATTCATTATCATCTATGTAGGAAGTAAAAATTCCTACATAGATAGAAGCCTTGCTAATAAAGAAGGAAGCTTCCACAGATGATACTTGAGCTGTCACGACTTCCAAAATTTGCAACTGAATTTGGATAGTGTCAATCGCTGCCGCTTAGAACAAAAAAAAAAAAAAAAAGAAAAAAGAAAATTGGCTCGTCGTCTGAAAAATTACTCTACCATTGGAGTACGCGGAACAGTACTTTTTATGTGGGCAAACAAATTCACAATTACAAAGAATTAACGGGAAATATCGGCAGTGTATTGGCCATTTCCATTACTACAAGCAGACAATGTGAAATTGTGTCAATAATTCGAAGTTTCTCTTGCAGACAAACCAATGTTGAAAGACAAGGAAGGCCAACAACTGTGAGCAAATTAAACATCTAAAGTTTCCCTATCAGTGGGTAAAGTCATGAATTTGATTATTTTTTCAGTTGTGAAGGAATTATATTTATTAAATTTACGCAGAAGGGCAAAACCATTTAAGAGCTGAGTCGTACTGCAAGACATTAAGAAGTTTCTCCCAAAACTGAGTCCAACAAGAGTCGTTGTATGTTGAGCGAAGACAATATATACGAGGGGATGTTCAATTCGAACTCCAGGACAAATGTTCAATTTTCTATCCTCAGTGTTATGGAATTGATCCTTTACCCTAGAACTGTCCAGAAGGAAGCAACATGTACATATTTGACTCTTGCGCCATTCACAAATGATCACCTGATTTATTGAACTTTTTTTCAAATGAACACTTTTTGTATTAAAACTGACAGATGGTGTTAGTTGTCTCGCTAACGAAATTATGTTGCAGCATGTATAAAATATAGCGCCCCTCTCGCTGGTTTAACTAATTTGCATTTTTATCATGGATTTCATCTTATGTTTGTATTTTAGTATATTTATTGCAGGCTTAACTAGTAAAATAAAAAAAAATTTCGGAAGATCCGAGTGTTTTCTTAATGATTTTAGTATCCTGCATGAAGTATTTGTGATATGTTGCAGCCATAAATTCGAAGCTGCTTTTCAAGGGAAGAATTATTGTTGTGACTTACGACAGATACATTAGGTAAAGCGCCTAATAAGGTTTATCTCATTAGTCTTATTTCTGAAACTGTTTTTCGCATTGGAGCAGTGAAAATGTGTATTTGGAACTTGCATTTGTGATGCTGGGTAGACATTTTTGCAGCTCAGAAGGTTGGGGTATTTTGTATTTAAAAAAGGGTTTCTCTGAGTGTATAACTCCAATATTTAATGGTCTCCATGACAGAACCACTTTTTAGAAATTGAATTTTAGGAATATATTTCAATAGCTTGGATTTCATGTATTGAAGAATTAGAACTATTCATAAAGTGTCATTTTACTTATTTCAAGTTTGAAAAATTTAAAGGTTTTGAAGCTAATAAAAGATACACAGCCTTTATTTGTCAATCTCCCATCGTATACATGCTGTAACTTGTACTATTAGTGGCCCAATTACTTTCTAATCAAAATTTTGCGTTCTTTCACAAGTGTTCCTGTTTTATATTTTGCTCTATACCTGTACATCCACACTTTCATTAGTTTATAGTTTCAATAATATTATGCTCATTTGCAGACTGCATTATTTTCTGTTCGTTATTGTTGAGTTTACAATGCATTTGTTAATTAATTGTCGAAATGTTTTCTTTGTAAAATATGTTTTAATACTTCTCTTGAAAAGGCCTCCAGCCGTTTTAATGTATCGGAAATTTAAAATAACGTTTGAAAACAATTTTACAGCTATCTTTAGTTTTTCAGTCGATGCTTTTCCTGATACATAATTGTCATCCATTATTTTTACCGTTGGAACAAAACTTAATAATTCTGATCATTTTTCATTAATTCTTTCTTTTGAATAAATAATTATTTTTTTCTCTAAAACCGTAAAAGTATATTTATAAGTGACATTTATCATTTTTTATTCCTTGAGGCTGAAGAATTAAATAAAAAAAATTATACCACTTTTATTACTATATTTTCATGAAGTAAGTTCAAATCATGCACAGTTCTTAAAATTATGTTTATGTAAGAATTACGCTTGAAATAATTAATTCAGTGAACAGAAATCACCAATATTATGAAATTTAAAAAAAATGAGTTTTAAATTTGCGTTTAGTAACTTACCTTTTAGATATTGATTGCTAGAAAACAAAATAAAAAGAGTTATTGAACAAAATGGCTTATGATATAAATAAAAATCATAATAAGCGGCATACTTTTCAAACTAAAAGTATAGTTAAATATGTAACCAACAGGCTTTGAGGAGCTGTGAACCATTACTTAAACAAGTAGAGAAACAATAACTTACTGATTCTAATGGTTCGGTCTTATCTTTCACGCTATAGGAATACTTCGATTTTCTGTAAAAGGAATTAACGTAGAATAAACATAACAGTTCATTTTGAAAATAAATGATGTTGATGCATCCATCCTTGTTTTTTAAAAAAATGTCTGATTAAAAAGTTATTATCCTAAATGTGTTGAAATGTGGTGTAATATTGTTAACTCTCATAAATTTCATTCCCTACAGACAAAATTATTATCATTCTTAAGGTTTGAAAGAGAACGAAGTTAAAATATGAAAATGAATCAAAGAATCATTTTGCTTCGTTTTAACTCAGAAATAAAACTACCCAATGCACAGTTTTATTGTATTCATCAAATAGAGAATAATTCTGAAAGTATTTCTTTTTTTTCAAATTTCATTCGAAAACGATTAATAACAATTCTTATGCAATATCATACAACATTTGCATGAATTATTCTGAATAATGGTAATAATGTCTTATTAATTAATAGTTTCGAAACACATGTGATACACTAATTTACTTTATATTTAAAAAGGAGGTAAAACATCGTGTCTATATTCCACGAGTATTGGAAACGTACTGAATTCCATTTACAATTCTTAAAGAATCATTTTTTTCTTTTTTATCAGAAAAAAAAAATACTTTTACCAAATCTTCGTGCATATTAAATACGTAAGGATAATTAATACTAAAACTAAAACTATATTAGAAATGAGCAACTTACAATCAAAGCAAAGGTTTAATAAAAAAAATTCGATTACTACTCAAATGACTCAGAAATGTACAAAATGTAATGTATGTTTTTAAGAAGATTACTGAAAGAAGGAAAATATTTTTAATGAATAGATCCTGTTTTTTTTTTGTGTGTGTGTGTGTGTGTGTCAAATAGATAATCAGTTTAAAATTTCGTTCCGTCGAGAACTTTGTAAAGCTAAAGAGTATTTTCTGTTTCTCTAAAATATAAATAATGGTGAATAAATTTTCAACTTACATGCAATTAGTTTTGCAATTCATTTTGCACCTTGGAACGTCTTCAAGATCCAGTTTTCTACAGAAAGAGAAATCTGAATTGAATGAAAATGTATGTAATTTAGATGTAGCAAAAAAGTAAGCAAAGAAGTTTTTAAAAAATATATTCTTATTCCTTCTGTACCTAGTGGTATTTCAAAACAGGAACAAACTTCCACACATTACTTATAAGCGTATGTATTAGAAGATTAAAATCTTAAGAAAGGAAACCTTTCTTTTGAAGACTATATTCCCCTTTTGTCTCGGAGAATATTCACAACTCTTAACATATTTTGTTTGGGAGAAATATCACAATATTGAAATAAATTGCATTGTTATAAAACATATTTCTACGTACAATATTGTTACTCCCTTAAATTTTGGAAACATTTTAGGAAAAAATGATTTCTTACAGTAACAAGTAAAATTAAATATCCATTTCGAGTTACAATAATAACGATGAGGTATGTAACATATTTTATAAAAGAACATATTTTATCATAAATGTATAGAATTATACGACTTTGCTCTTCTCCCTAATAGGAAGAAAATGTGCGAAGATTGTACCTTTCATAATCTTTAAACTAAGGAAAAGTCTCCGCATCCTTAATTACTACAATAAAATGTAAGTTCATTCAGAAATCGCTTCTTCCAAATTACATTGTACTAAAACTTAAATTTATGTAATTGATGAATATAATAATACTCATCATTTTATAACTAATTTGTTCCCAAATATTTAATTTTTGCTATTCTACATCTTAAATTTCCCTTAGAACAAGATTCCTGTAATCCTCCAGTTGAAGTAGTGCATAATTTTGCACGTGAGTGAACTTTAAGAAATCAAAGATTAAAGAATTAATTAATTATGTTGCGCATGATTTATTGATTCAATATTTAAAAAATTTGATTGGCTGTTAAAAATAGAAAATATGTACAACAAGAGAAGGAAAGTTTAAATGAAGGGAAGAAGGCAATAAAAAGAGTACGTTCGTGTTTCATAACACTTAGAAGTTATTTCAAAACGTTATTACATTGTAAAAAATATAAATTTCATTACTGAACAATTTAGAAATATGACATCAACCAAATTTAAAACAGATAAATAGTACAAATTGTATAACAATTATAAATTCAAATGAAAATAAATAAGTAAAAACCAGAAATATATATCATTACACAAAATATAAACACAAAAATGAACCAAAAAAACAATATTTTTACGTGTACAATTCCCTACGTGTACGAAAACTAGAAACATGGGGTACAAAGTACCTACAAAATAAACACGCATTTGGAAATTGGCCTTCAAAAGTAATTTATATAAATTTCGTAGATTAATTCACTTATATGAAGAAAACCTAAGAATGCTACATTTCGAATAATTCAAAATCGTTGAAAAATCAGAAACACTGAGTTAAAATAGTATATAAATTAGCAGCGATAAAAATTTTAACACGACAAGAATAACTACTCATAGTTTTTGCTAAAATATCATCATTGAAATCCAGAATAAACCAGTCAGTTTTTCAAGGCTCGGACATAATTGAATTGGACTTTTAATGCTAAAAATAATATATTAATTTTTACGAGAATTTTCACTTTTAATTCCTTATATTCAGATGTACTGAATATATTTTAATGAAAATATGTATTCTTTAAACATGTTGATGTGATAAAAAAAAATTACACCACATAACCTTTATAGTACATATATATGATTACTGGTACAGTTCATTAACACACAGAGGTCTAGAGTAGAGGTTGCTAGGTGAATAAAAATAAAATACGCAAAATGGTCTGTAATACCCTCTCACAGATATACTACTTACACTTCGGGATTTCAAGGGATTCGTGGCCATTTGTAACAAGGTATTCTCTCTACAAATACAGTCTCACTGTTTCCATAAATTGCATGGCGCGCTAGGCATTTCATTAAATCCTCTGGAAATTTTTACTCTGAAAATTTACTTTTTATCCTCTGGCATTTTATTAAATCTTCTGGGAATTTTTAAATACCTACCTCAAACTTTCCAGCAATTATCCGTCTCATTCCGTTCCCTGAACGTTGTTGATAAATGAAATTAATGGATGGTTGAAAAATAAGGACACTGATATTTCTGAGACTTACGAACGAATGAGCCTCGAAAAATTTGCGCGTGTTCGCACAAACTATTATTCACTTAATGCATCACGAGTACTATTACTTACTTTTCTTACGAGTACTTTTGTTTTCGTGCAATAATGTTTCATTTTGTTCTGTGCCTTTGAATAAATTCGGTTTAATTACGTTTTTAATAATTGATTTTCAAAACGGTTTTTTAGGACTCTGTAATGCATTTTTATGCATTTATGATAATAAGATAAGAAACCACGCAACATTGAGCAATAAAACCTGGTCGATGGAAAAGGTACGAAATACATTCGAAAACTTGGAAAACATTTTACAAAATGAACAAACCTTATTATTTTTTTTTTATAAAGTGCTTTCCAAATCTATATTTAATTTTTTTTTTTTTTTTTTTTGTTTGAAAATTCTTTTGAAAACTTCAACTTCGATGCGGTGAATTTCAATTATGTTGTAAAAGTTTACTTAAGAATGCTTAATTTATACTTTTTTACTATATTGATTTATTTAATATATCTTGCGTATGCGTTTTATTATGTTTTAAAGATTTCAGAGTTGAGGCATATTCCCAGCATTTTTCCTCCAAGAAATCAGAGCATTTCTTTTGGCATACCTACAAAAAAAGCACCAGTAATTTGTTTAAGTATAAAATAAGCATTTCATTTAAATTCACTTTTGTAGCAACATCTAATGTAATTCAAAAACTACTTCTTGCGACCGAGGTCATGTTTTGTTGTTTTTTCTCCACAACTCCTCATAATCTGTACAATTGGTGGGGAAAGGATGCGGCAAAAGATGCTCTTCTTCCTAGAAAGAAATTATGCAATATATATGACGGAAGAAATATCAGTACAAAGTAAATACTACTATGCAAGTTTAATTGAATGAAATTTAGAGTATGATATAATATTTGTTACCATAATGTGCACATTGCTCTGTAAATACCAGAAAGTGTTCATAAGTAACTAATTCTACACAAATTACTACTTAATTCTAATCTATTAAAATATCTACATACTAGTATTACTACTTATGTTGTATGATCAGTCAATGGTCAAATAAAAAACTGGTTTACATAGGAATATGGTCAACATATACATTCAGATTTACTTTCTTCTGATTCCTACAAGTATTTTTATTCTTAGTAACTTTACAAATTCATAATGATCAATTTATTGTAAAATCATGTTTTATGTTACAAAAACCAGTCAGTGTTGTTTAGTTTTCTCTATTACACAAGAAAAGGGGTGGGGGGAATAATTACGTCCGTCTTGGTATCCTTGTTAAAATAGGAATGTCACGTTCAAACTAACCGGGAATTCTTTTTTAATCAATCGATGATCTTTACTGTAATGTTTGATGCACAGCATTCTAATTCAATTTGAATTTTAGTGCCCCTTGATTCACATTTTAAGTCTTTGCATTTTACTTCACTCTAAAATGCACATTTTCACTACTGGTTGGATGCGCTCACAATTCACACCAATAACACCCACAAGTCAGATTGAAAACTTTTTCAGCTCATGATAATCAACATACTAAAAGACAATGGGGCAATAACTAACAAAAAAAATTATTAACCTTTTAAAGTAACGGGACTATAAAGCAAAATCCTATTTTGTACTTAAGTACAGTACAAAAGATGACGTTTGATACAGTCTGCATTCTATAAACCGAATTAGATGGTTTATTATATTATGTTTTCATATTAAAAGGGAAACGGCACGTCATTATCCAAATTGCCATGATACGACGCCGAGAAGCAGTTTATTTGAAGAAGAAAATCCTTCATCGACTATAATTCAGTTCGTTCTGAAATTATGAAATCGTAGTTTGAATTACGAGATTTTATACTCTATATAAAATGTTTCAGTGGTTTCTTACTTTTTTCTTTAAGCGGACCCCTTTTAAAATCCGAAAGAAATTGGGGAAGTACTTATGTAATCGAATGTAGCCCCCCTCCGAAAAAAAATTACCATTTGGCAGAAAATTTATTTTCCTTCTTGAACACAGCAATAGTTCATACCAAGAAACGAAATCATAATTGAAAAAGATCAGCACAGACATTCATAAAACGTAACGTGATTGCTAAGAGAAAATAAATACAAAATCAGTTCAACAAAATAACTGGATCTTAATTAAGCATACGTTCGCTTTGAAAGAAAAAACTCCTATTAGGATATTTGTGGCTGACTGATGGAAAAAAAGATTCAAAGTTTAGTTCAATGTCTGACATATTTTGTCTTAAATTAGGCTCTGTGGATTATATGTATATGTTTCAGTATTTTCTTTCAAGTAAGCATATGTAACACATCGATCAATAACTCCCGAGTCTAACATTGAAAACAACATTTTTTTTGCAAAATTTTTTTTTATTCATCAACATAACACCTTTTGTTAATCACCTTTTAGGGTGATACAATCGTTCCAACGCTTTTCCAAATTTTTTTGTTTTTGTTTTTGTGTGGGGGG
>BMAW01107806.1:0-16956 GCA_019974015.1 Nephila pilipes | reverse complement strand
ACAATAGAACATGAAATTTTGAATCTTGATCACATGACGAGGATGCATTTCCAGATACAGCACCTCATTCTTTAAATTCCCACTCTACACCGTGTCAAAACTTAGAGACTAAAATGAAATATATCCAAAAATGTCAATCTTCGTATCAGATAATTTCTCCGAATCAACTTCACTGAACTTAACTGGCGACGGAACATTGCAATTTTTTACCACAATCAAATAACGAAGACTACACCAGTTTATACCCCTCTCCTTTAGTCCTCGGGGGGCTTACCTTCTTTGGATTAGGCACGATATTTATGACCCCGAAGTGCCTGAATAATCTTTCCTCTCTCAAGGGGTTCATTGTCTATGATAAACATGAGTGACGCGCCCACCCGTGCTCAAGCGATCTTTCTCCTTTTTTACCAACATTTACCATTTTCTTCCTTCCTGTACTTTATATGTTTACGTCACATTTATTCATTTGAAATTATTATTTATAATACACTTTGTTATTAATAAATTAACGAAAGTGTTTGGCGCAGCTTGGCCAAACGAAATGGCGTCAATAAAACCAACTCAAACCAACCCCTCTTAACTTTCACGCCACATTACGCGTAGACTGTGTGGATCGATTCTGTTTTACATACATGAGCCTTCGTTATTCCATTCACATTGGTCTTTGGATAGACCCAGTGGTTTGTGTTGCGAAATGCCCAGATTAACTTGGAGACCGCAGTGCATTGTGTATGCTGGAATCGAGAGATGAAGCCAAAGCATGACATTATTCTGGTTTTCCGACTTAAAAAGGGGGGGAAAAAAGGAGTTATACGTAATTTATTTAATGTTAATTATAGATGCATTGCTCGCTGTTATTCGGCTGACTATAGTAGCATAGTCTTGGATTATACCAATGTAAGCAGTGCCTACGATTGAGGGTTAGAAATAGACGGGGGGACGCGCAAAAAGTTTATAGAACGCAAAAAATAACTGGAGGTTGAGATGTAGACACAAGTGCTTACATAACATTTAACTGAAAAATAAAAAGTTTTAAATGCTTTCTGAGCGAATTTGTACACAAATGTATGAGTTGGTAGTTAAATTTCAGGCATGCGTATTTTTTATAGGACTACGGGCTGGAGTACTTTGTGATTGAGATTGTTTATTAACGTCTCACTGAGAATCCAACGGGAGGGCTATCGGCGACGGACCTCGTAATTTTGAACCTCGATCAAGTGACGATGACGACACTTTAGCTGGTACTTCCCTCTCCAAATTTCCACACAACACCAACGGGATGACTTGGGACCTCGACCAGATATAACGTGTATCAGGCCCAGAATATTTTAGGATTAATATTTGATAAAAAAATGTACAGAAATGAATACTCATAATTAAATCTTGGTTAGTTCTAGTAAGCCCCATCATAAAATTTGTAAAAAACATAAAATACGAAAGAAGATAATATTCTTAAATAAGAAAATAAGTGCGAAGTGATTACAATTTCTTGGTTGACACACAAGGTCAATATTCCGGGATATTTCGGACATTAAAACCAGTAACGTGGTTTTTTTCCCCCACACATGGGCATTTGTACTAATACACGTCTTGGTCTCGGATTTTTCCTGAATTTCATCCTTGAAAAAAAGTTTCTCGCGGTTTAAATGCCTCTAAAGAAGGTCATTTCTTTTCTGGGCTAAAGCTGTTAGCTTCGGACACTTGTCAGAAGGGAAATAATTCTTATAATAATCAATTAATGTTATATCCTTGATTTTTGCCTTCGGAACAAGGTTCTTTTGTTGTTCGATTAATTCCATTTGCAAAGAAAGTTGTACAAGTTCAACGTCGAAAAGGCAAAAAATTGTGAAGATAAGAAATTTCACAAAATCATTCTTCGCAACTGTAAGAGTTTACTTTTCAAATTTAAACAGTTAACCGGCCTGATTCGATATTTAGAAAAATCATCTCATACCATACAAAATCAGGACGCGGGGTGGTATGTTGCTCATGCCTGGTTTATGCCAACCCCTTAATGTGATTAGTTTCAATAATTGTGTATGTAATTGTTTTTATTTATATATATTAAAATTTTGATGCAATACAGTTTTCATCAGATGAGCAATATTACAAATGCATTACGTTTGAATAGAAGTATTTCGAGAAATCCAAAATGACAGTAATAATTTCATTAAAAAAAGTACGGATTGCTTAAAATAAACATATGAAAAAGTAGTAATTTGCCAAATTTCCGCTTGTATGTTTACTCGAGGCCCTGCTTTATAGCACATACTATAAAATACGTATGAAAAAAATATAGATTGCTCGTGTAAATAACGCTTAATTAGATGTTGAAAGCAATACTATTCATTGCATTACAGAGAGAAAAGAAAAACAGTGTGAAATAAATTTTTCAAAGTCACATATGTTTAGTTTGTTTCGGAATAATGTTAAATATTATTGTTTTCACCCGCCGTAGAATTTCCCCATATTCATCCGTCTTAGGTATCTTTCCTCACAGCCCATGCTACACTTGCTGTTGGGAGCCTCCGGTATTTGCTGTAGTATTTCGTGAAACAATTAGCCGCGTTGCAGGAATCCAACAATCATGTCGCGATGCATTTTGTGCATATTTCGGCAAAGTAAAATTTTTAATAACCAAAAAAGAAAAGAAACTAAAGGAAAATTTAACTAATCGAAAATTTAATCAAGCTTTATACATATGTTTCGAGGGTAAGTCGTAGTTTAGGCAGCTAAAATGGATTGGGAAATTCATGTATCTCCAAAATAAGAGAGCGGTTAGCTCCACCCCCTTCAGGTCTGACGTCCTCTCTGCTGACGAACAGACAAGATAAAGAGACGTTAATTATACCAAAATGCAAGTAAATGGTTTTGGCCCATGCAGAGATGGAACATACGTAGAAAATCGAGTAAAACCGCAAGAGTTAATAAGCAGTTATATAACTTTTACGAATGAGAATGTTTCGAAATCACAGAAATCTAGACCAAAGGGAAGACTAAAATTATTTTTGATTGTGGCTGTCGTGACACCTAAGTCCATCAAGCTTGAGCATACTACAACATTGTACTGTCATCGAAGTTACACGTGTATGCAAATTGGCAGCTCAATCAGATGACAGAGTTAAAATTTCTTGTTAAAGTTTGAAATGGAAAGACATTTTTTTTTTTTTTTTGCTTACATTCCTAAGTATGAACACAGCAATTTAAATAAAAGCTTGTAGGAGAGCGAAATAATGAATAGTCACAAAAAATAGCTCAATAATTTGAAAAAGCGATTGATTACATATATAACTTGAATGACCTAGCTTCTCTTTTTGTAATCTTAAGCCGAGTATCATATGATGATTTATATAATGTATTATATAAAAAGTATTTATTTCATGATTCTTCTTATGAATACCAACATTATTTGCCGCAAAATATGCAATTTGTGTACAAAAGTTAAACTATTTGCAATTCATTTTTAAAAAAAACAATGAAAAGAAATTTTTCCCTTTTCCAACAGTAACAAATTAATTTGCTTATATATATATATATATATATATATGTTTGCTTTGAACGCGAATTTCAATTTCAGTGAATTAAATACGTGTTCAATATGCCATTAACATGCGAATTTTAACTTGCGCCAATTGAATATATATTCCAACAGAAAAAAATTACTTTTATCAAAAGAAATTTTAAGTATTATTTTCGGTTACCAGAGTGTGCGTAGAAAAAATAATTGTCCAGTGTTTACTTCGTAAAAAATTTCATCTTTAAAATTGATAAGTTAAATTAATTTAAAACGGATAATGCTTTCTTAATTATTTTCATGTTCCTTATTATTAATAGCCAGTTAACTAGCCCCAGATTAGTCTGGTCTAGTTACAATGTGTCAGAAAAGTAAAAATATAGTTAATGCTTTAGAAATAATTTTATCCATTTATGAAGACTTTAGAAAAGATTTCTAACACGAAATAGTTATTAGAAAAAAAAAACTCTAAAATTCTAATCGTAATCAAATTATTTCCAATAACTTCAGAATGCTTTTTTTTTTTTCACAATTTTTTTTTCATGTGACAATTTCAACTAACAATTAGATGGAACAAAAACCGATTTTCAAAAATCAAAATAAACAATTTCACAACGATTTTACCCCCCAAACGATTCTTTTATCTTCTTAGAACAAGATTTAAAAATAAAAAAAATCTTCCAATCTTCTTGACCTTCAACTGTCGCTTTTCGTGCGATATATGTTTTTAAAAAAGAAAGATTGCTAAAAGAACATTGCATTTTGTTTCAAGCTTCTGACTATTGCTTCAAAAATATTGTTTATTACGAACAAGACTTACAACTCTAAAAAAAAAAAGCTGTTTTTAGGATAAAAAGGCCAAATTCTCTTTAAGAGGCTAAACATAAAAAGTTGGCTGTTTTTTGCTTTTAAATCTTTCTGAATTCGTCTCTCTTTCGAAATCAAATCCCTTATTATGCAGAATGCGTAATCTTCATCTTAAATGCAGCTTATCTGGTGTCCACTGCGCATGCGTTGTGATAAACTAATGATCAGATGTCAAAACAACATGCAAAAAGGAGTAACGACTCGGGTTTTTTTTTTTTTTTTTTTTTATAAAAAAATTATTAAAAAAAAAAAAAAAACAAGCAGATGCTAAGCCTATCTTGATTTCAACTTGTACATATTTGGTAATGGCGAAACGCAGCTGTTAGTAATGTTTGATGTTTTTACGATTCTAATTATGTTGGTAAAAGGATGTGAAATTAATTTATTCCAATAAAACATGCATTTTGTATTTGCGTTATTTATATGAAAATAGGTGTTTAAATTGGTTTAAATAATCTTGCAAGTGCACAACTTAAAAAAAAAAAGATTTTTTTTTTAAAAGAAGGAAAACCAGATAATTTAAGCTTCAAAACAAATATTTCATCAATAATTTTTACTACAATGATACAATTTTCGTTTTCAATGTGGTAAAGGAAAACAAATATTATAGTGAAAAACGTTTAACACGAAAACGTTTAACGTGAAAAAATCGGTTAACACGAAATAATGCCGAGGTTTCGATAAATAAGAATGTAATTTCATACATTTTTTTTTACTTTTGACGCGAAATAGAAAGCGCGTAACACGAACATATTTCGCTTCTCTTCACCCAGATATTTCGGCTTTTTTTTTTCGTTAGACCGAACAAAATAAACAATGGTAGCCACCGTTGCTAGGTTACCGCTTGTCTTTGGGTAGGTAGAGGTACTGCCATTTCGATCTACTCAGTTAGTTTTCGAATTCGGCGACGGCTGTGTCGAAGTCGGTGAATTGTGAGAGAGGATCTTGTGTCGAAATAGGTGCATTTCGTGTTTTCTGTGTTTATAAAAAAAATTCCTCTTTCACGTGTAGAATGGCAGAGAAATCGGGACGGAAACAAACCGCTATTTCGCTTAAAGTAAAGATGGAGTTGCTCAAGGCAGTGGATGAAAGACGGAGGTCTAAAACTGAGATTTGTAAGGAATATGGCATTGCCAATTCCACATTGTCGACAATAATTAAAAATAGGGACCAAATTTCGTCAATGTTTGAGCGCAGCGCGTTCGAGCCGGAGAGAAAACGCATGAGAACGTCAAAACACGAAGATTTAGAGACTGCGTTGCTTGGTTGGTTCAAGCAAGCTAGGTCTGAAAACGCTCATGTATCGGGACCCATATTGCTCCAAACAGCTGGAGAACTTGCGAAACAAATGGGCATCGATTTTTCTGCAAATCCAAGCTGGTTGGAACGTTTCAAGAAGAGGAACGGCATAGTGTTAGAAAATGGAGAGCTAAAACTTGGTAAGTTTTTTTCGCAATCAGCGTTTAACGCGAACAAATAATCCAATCTCCCCCCTCAGTTTCGTGTTAAACGTTTGTCACTGTATACATATGAATATTTTATACATTATTTAAGTGATTAAAAAATATAAATACAAAACTAATTTTATTAGATTCGATTCAGAAGGTTACATTTATTAAATTAACTACACGATATTTAACTATTTCATAGTATATTACATTTTACTCTAAAGAAATGCAATTTTGACTTTAGGTAATAATAAGCCTATATTTATCGAATTCGTAAAAATCATTCATGATTTCAATATTTCATGTCGGAGACAGTTGATAAATATGAACACGAATCTTATTTCGATTTCACTTTTTGCGCCATTCTTATCTTGCATTGTTCAATAATTAATGGGATCTTTATTTTTAATCAACCACTCTTAGTACCCTTGATATCTTCGTTTCTTGTATATTCTATATCTTAAATTATCTGTTTCGTATATTTTCCTGTACCTTAAATTATTTTCACAAATACCAGTAATGAAGAGCGAGATAATATTTGTATTACGAAATGAAGTAAAAATTTTAATAGTAAAGAATAATAATCATGAAATTTGACTTTCATTACGAGTTAAGTTGATGAAACTATGTTAAATTCTTCGATTCACTTCATAAATTTTTTAAAAAAAAGAATGAATGAATTATATATACATGGTTATTCCAGAAAATTTGTATACTATTATTGCGAACGGTATTGATGCAGTAGAGGAGTTGAGAATTGTATAAATTTTTATTGCATAGTAAATTATACTAAACTCAAAACCAAGTGCTATTTAATAATTAATTGTAACAAAATTTTCTTTTACTGTTATAGATTTTAAAGCAAAAATTGGAAAAATTTGTAGAATTTGGTGATGTATTTAACAAGATGTAAATCCTACAGGAAAAAAATTAGACTATGATTAAAAAAGTACCAGTAATTTTGAACTCGGTCAAGTGATGAGGATGACACCAGAGCTGGCAGGCCCCATCTCTAACTTCCACACCACGCCAACGGTACGATTTGGAGCCTCGACAGATTTCATGGGCTCAGTCCCGCTACACACTACACATTCGGTCTTTTGTGGCATCAGGGCTCGAACCAATGATTCCGTGACCATGATTACCGGGACATACAAGGGTTAGAAACTGGAAACAGGGTAACTCCTTATATTGTATTGCAATTTGATTACTTTTTTTTCTGTTGGGTAAAAATTCTATGAGTATGATGCCTTTCGCATCCCCACCTCTTTTCTGGCCAATGTGACCGTCTTCATATTGGAGCAGTTTTACCTGAAGTTATCCTTTGTTTTGATTATTGCTACCATAGTTTTTGGTTCTTTATGATGAAACCATGATTGTTGTTATCATGGTTTTTAAACACCATGTTTTTCAGTGTGGAATCCAGGTCTCATTAATAGCGACAACTCGACGCGGCATCAATCAAATTTTCATTTGCCAGCAAATGGCTGCCAAATCAAAACCTACTCAGGAATCAGTGTCATATTAGTTTTGGCGTTTTTTAACAGATGACAGTATGAATTAGTAAAGAAATCTACCGCTCAAAAAGTGAGTGAAAAGTGAAGTTTAATGGCGCAAGAGTCAGATGTGGCTATGCTGCTCCAAACAAGATTTAACTGTGGTCTGGACATTCGAAAAAAATTTGAAAAAAGAAAAACAGTCTGAAAAGGAGGGTCGAAAATAGAGAAAGATCGCTAGGGTATCCCGAGGATGCGTCACCCGTGTTTACCAATGGCAGTTTTCCCCATGGGAAAGAGAAAAAGATCACTAGGGTGCCTTGTGATCATGATGTCCGAACCTACCCAAAGAAGACAAGCGTCTGATATAATCTCCAAGGGCAGGAAGCCTAGCTAAACCCTAAGTCACTGGGTATCCATTTCAGTCACTTCTAATGACATGCAGGAGAAACAGTGGGACAATTATTTCACTCAAAGTCACTGCTTTAGATTACAGAGTCACTGGTCAATTAGCGAAAATAAATTTAAGATCGTATATGCTATTCTTACAATATTTAAATCAATTGCCTGTAAAAAATATTTAATAATAGTACACTAAAATATTTAGAGAAAATTTAGAGTATATATAGTTTTATCAACTATTCCTCAGTGGATGGTTGTTTTTTATTGGTATTTTATTTCTTCTAAATCTCTTGAATGCCTCTTTTTACGGCCATTCGTTTATCATTATCAAAAAACTGATGAATTGTATCCATATTTTTTAACCATTGACGTAGTGCTTACTTAGGTAGATTAAGTTCTCTGGCAATTTCTGCTTGTCTTCTAAATTTTCGAATTCGTTCGATTGCGTTGATTTTTTCTTCGATCCTGCACAACTATTGTTTACGTTTACGTTCTTTCGACATTGTTTTTAATTACTATGAAGATGACGTATCAAAATAAATAAATCTTAACAACTCTTAAGATTTGAGCAATAATATATAATGCTTTAACGTACGGTTCAGTGCGTTTCGGGGGCTCATAAATCTTCCGGCTCTTCAGCCAGTTTCTTGCCCAGAACATTAAATTTGAAGTTTGAAAGGTAAAAAAAAAGTAATCGTTGCCTTTAAATTTAATTAAGAGTAAAAAAAGTCAAAAGTTAAAAAGGTTAAACATGAGAATTATTTAAGTAGCTATTCTATGACAAAAGGCAGTCGTGACAGAGCCGGGACGGCTGATCTCACTGTGACCACGAGATTTTGAAAATATCTAAAACAAAAAATAATCCAAAGTGTAAAATTCGCATTTCCGTGAAATGGCGATTTATACATATAAAATAGGGGGGTGGGGATTATAAGTGTTTGCTCTTAACAGGTAATCGTGAGATCATTCGGTAAAAGGACTGATCTGTATTTCATGAAGACAAAAGAAAGAATCAAGACGCCACTATGTCTAGGAGTAATATTACAATCGATAGCTTATCATGGGAGGTATAGCAAAACTGCGTGTAAAGTAGACTCGCGTGTTACTGAACCACGTGTTAACGGGGTCTTATTGTACAAAATAACAGATAAAATAATTTAATCCTCACATTAGTTGGTTTTTCTTACTAGCGCTTCATAGAAATGCAGTTTAATACGGCTAACAAGCGGTTCTGTAATACGCGAGTTTATTTTATGCGCGGCTTAACTATCGCCCCATCGATAAACAATAGCTTGTGATATCACTCTTAGAACTTGTGGAGTCTATTCTAATTTTCCTTTTTAAGAAATTCAGATTAATCTTTTGAGCGGATGACGTCACGATTTCCTGTTGCAGAGCAGACATTAATACTTCTTTTCCCTCTCTGTTTCGTACGTATGAATCACCATTTCTAGGAAAGAGAATTGTTCTAGTTTGGATTATTTTTGTTTGCACAAGATTGATTTCAAGATCTCGTGGTCCTTGGGATTCAGTATATGTTCAATCATTTTACATTAGTTAATTTTTTGTGTTATTATTTTTTCCCTTACATAAGTGATTACTACAATAATTAAAAAATACGTCGATAGAGCTTAATCGTCAACAAAAGGTTTATACCATCGAGGAAAAATTTAATATTATCGAACGAATTCCAAAAGGGACAATACAAGCAGAAATTGGCCGAGAACCTAATCTACCTGATTCTGCACTGGGTGGATGGTTAAAAATGAAGATAAACTTTGTCAGTTTGTTGATAACGTTGATAATGATAAAGGAATAACCAGAAAAAGGATAGGACAGCAGAAAATACCGATCTTGACAAATGTATGTTTGATTTTTTTTTTTCTCGCTTAATTTATTTTAATACTTAAGCTCGTGGCTTAGGAACACGTAATGAGAGGTAGTTATAAAGGAGAAGGCAAAAAGATATCTAGACAATATAACGTCTAAGATATGGGTCAAGCCCTAACGCTTCTTTAAAGAGTCAAATAAAATTCCTTAGTTCTCCCATATGACCCTCTGATTGTATCATGGACGAAAAATCACATAATGAAAATTGTTATTCTAATATTTTTAAAAAACCTAATTACTGGTATTAACCTAATTATAAAATTAAAACCTAAAAAATTAAGGTAAAAGCCTAATTACTGATTTTTCCTGTTATCATTTATGGCATTAGCAGAATACCGTTATCATAATAAAGTTCTTTTTTGTTGAGTTCTTCGTTAGCTGCGAAACGAAGAAAACTGATCTGGGGTGATATTTCACCCATGACACCGTAAGTGTAATTCTTTAAAAATTAATTAGTGAATATTTAATTTGCCGTTAAGGAATGAAATTTTTGTTTCTGTTAAGACTGTTAAAAGCAAAAGGAGGGATACTTTGGGGCCCAATCCCTCCAAGGTTGTTATTTCAGGACAAAATAATGAACAGCCGGGATGGTTTCAGGAACAAATAATATTTAATACTTGACACGTTCCACAAGACAGGTTACAAAACATATATAAAACAGATTCACGAACACACATCCATTAGTCTACTAACAAGTCTCTCGCTTTCCATCGTGCTTGCGCTTCTAACCAAAAGAACATGGGGCGCCATCTGGCTACCGTTTAATTGTACAGGGAAGGTAGCGCTAAATTACGGTGTTACAAAGTTAAATGAATGCTGATCGGCTTGTGGTAGCATAAATTTCGAATCAATCGATATGAAAGAAAGGAGTCATTTGTATGCTATTTTCTAAGGTTATTTTACTTCGTACTCGTCATTATATGAATTAATGAGAGAAAAAAACATACGAACAATGCATAATACATAAGAACTAAAATATATTTCGCATAGCATCAGTAGAATATTAAATAACGTAACGATAATTATTGTAGAAATTAAATTGGATTATATTCTTTTTATATGAAAGCAAAATGAATCTAAATTATATCTAAGCAAAATGAAAATTAAATTAAGGGGGAGATAACTGAAATATATTATTGCAGGAAATAGATTCAATAATTTTCATTCATGAAAATGTAATTGATAGCTTAAAAGAATCATTGTGTTAAGAAATATTGCATGTACATTTCATTCATTTTTTTTAAAACTAACTTCCTACATTTTCATACTCAAAACTTAAAGAAAAAATTTTGTTCAGAATCATATGCTCAAATAATTATTTAAAAAAAATTATGTGAAGAAAATTTAGTAGTAAATGATAGTCGAAGAGATATATTCAAAGAATCAATACTTTCCTTTTTATTGGTGGATTTTTTAAAGGATCAATAATTAATTCATATCTAATTTGTGTATAAGTATTTATTATGTATGCATTTTATAAATATTTGTATAAATTACAAAACATCTATTATTTCGTGAAAAATTGTACTTACTGGTATAAATCATTTAAGATTTTTTTTTCATTCGGCATATATACGAGGTTAAATTAACTCTACAATTACTTTGTATTTAAAATTTTTGCTAATTTTCAGATGTTTCGCACCTAAAACAAAGCATGCGTCCTTATTGTATAGAAAAAATGTTATTCATATCATCTTACTTCCTATTTGCTTACAAAAAAATTACTATTCAGATTTTAAATACCATTTCAATATTTGTTCATGTTTCAAAACTTGAACGTTATTAGGCAGTGTATTACATCACTAGTTGAATATTCTTTAAATGGTTTTATTTCTCGATTATTTGCTGATGAATCGATTTTCAATGCATCCATTTTACATAAAACTAATAGTATACGAAACTTCAAGAAATAAACGTCATAAGGAGTGATTCAACGACCCTCTTTTGATGAATCATTTGGAAGATGTTGCGATCTGGTTTTACTAGAAAGCTCTGAATTCCTGCAACAGACGATTTTTTTTTGCACGCGAATCGTCGCCAGAACTATTTTTTGGCCTTGAGTTACGAGCCGGAATTTGAGATACGAGCACTACTTTGGTGACGTCACAGCCACCGCTTCGCTCAGATTCCCGAATCTTGCGCATCGTTTAGTTCGCACGATTACTTCGTCGTAGCAGGATTTCTGTGGTATTGAATTTCTGTTCTATGGGGCATTTTTGAATGCACAGTTATTCTGAGCATTCCCCCTCCTCCCCCGCATAATCATGAGTCCAAAGAAGGCGAGTGTAAAGAACAATGGTGAGAAAAGGAAGGTGATATCCCTGGAATTAAAGCGTGAGATAATAGACAAACACGAGCAGGGCGAAAGAGTAATAGACTTGGCGACACAGTACGATCGCTCTACCTCTACGATCTGTACTATTCTGAAACAGAAGGATTCGATAAAGGCCGTAACTCCGGCTAAAGGTCTAAAAATTATTTCAAAGCTTCGTAACCCTATCTATGACAAGATGGAGAACCTTTTGTTTGTGTGGTTGACAGAGAAGCAGTCTGCAGGAAACACTTTGGCAGAGTCCATCATTTGCGAGAAAGCGCGAACAATATACGCAGATTTGCTGCAAAAGGACCCAGATACAACAGAGGAACATCCACAAGACCAGTTCAAAGCCAGTCGGGGGTGGTTCGAAAATTTCAAAAAAAGAACCGGCTTTCACTCCGGTGTCAGGCATGGTGAGTGGTTTTTAGGCATGAGTTATTTTTAAAGGAATTTAAGTTTTAGTTTATTTTTTTTAACGTCACACTAGATGCAACACGAGGTCTATTGGCGACGGACCTCGTAATTTTGAAACGCTGTTAAGTGATGAGGACGACACCTGAGTTGTGGCACCACCCCTCTCTCCTAACATCCACACCACGCCAACGCGGGAGGACTTTGCGCCCCGACAGATTTAACGTGCATCAGCCTTGACTGCACAGCAGGTCTTTAGCGGTCAAGGATCGACCCCGCGACTGAACGAAAACCGCCGGCCACGAGTCCGAAACTATGATCACTGGGCTTCCGCAGCCTATTTTAAAGGAAAGGGGGTTGATTTGAGATACGAGCATTTTGACTTACGAGCTCGGTGTGAAATCAACTCGTATCTCAAAATATCTCTGTAAATGCGCTAAAGATGCAGTAAATTCCAAACTGTTAATAATTTATTTGAAAAATAATTGTTTTTTTTTTACTTAAGGGACATGGTACCCTCAGAACAATTTTTAAAAATAGATATTTATAAGAAAAAGTTTGAATACTCATTAATTTTAAAATTTCTTCGTCATAGATATTTTTAAAAAAAAATTTCTCAATTTCTTACAAGTGTTTCTCTCACAATTCTGAACATGAATTTGGTTGTTATTAATCTTATTTATAGTTTTACACATTTTTCCCCTTCTCAGACACTACAAAGAACAGGTAATTTGGATAGCTATTTTTCAAAAATCCATAAAATTAAATATATTTAATTTTGTGAATTTTTTTTTTTAAAAAAATATCTTAATTCTTATTTCGTGCGCATAATTATCAAACACATTGTACAAAACACCCAGAAAAAATTTCAAAACGTTGCATCGATTACATAAAAAAAAAAGCCATGGCATTTTTAATATTTAATTATCATGGGAACAAAAAGCAATTTTAAGTTTTGAAGGTAATAAAATGATTCAGAACGCCATAAAAAAACATTTAAATAATTTGCTAAATAATGTAATTATAGAACTGTGAAATTTTCCACGTATATTTAGAAAAGTCATACAAGTATTATGAAACTGGGTATTTTTTTCTGGATATTTTCGTTATTTTATTTAGAGTTCTGCGTTCCCTTAGATTGCACAGCAAACGAATATTTATATGTATATTTTTAAGCAATAAATATCGATTTAAATGACGTCATCGAATTATCTACGACTGTGCTTTTGCTGTTTCCTATTTCAAGTGATTTTTAACATATTTTGTGTTATGCTAAATTTTACTTTAACTTGCCTCTGAAAATTCTGAAGAAATGGAAACAAAATACAATGAATATTTAAGAACATACTTAGACACTGCATTCATCTTACTATGTCAATCCAATTTTGCTTTATAGTTTTCGAGTGGTAACTCCGAATTATATAAGTGCACACGTAGCATTAAATCGTTTAATAGAAACTGGCATTTCCCAGTTTTTATTAAATAATTTAATTTTTAAGCAATGTTCACGTTTCACACAGTTAAACATTACCAATGTAATAATTCGGGTTTCAATTCCCACCCATGGCCCTTCGACCAGTTCCAGCTAGATATGGACGCTTCTCACTAACTCAAAAAAAAATGACGTATAGAGGAGAGAGATATTTTTGTGCATAATCTTTTGGAAAGCTAGCAACGAGCAGGTCCCATAGCAACAAACTCTTAGCCAATCCGACTTCTTCACGCTCGTGGTAAAAAAAAAACCTGCTTGCGTGCAGGACGTTTTTTCCCCCGACCACTTCTTCGTGTTGTGTTTACTATTTGGATTTTTTAGTATTTTTATTACTTTATATCCAGTATGCCGCAAGACTTCACTTTGATAGGGCCATTATCCTGTTTGAAACTGCCGGTTCATTTCGCTTCACTAGAGATATGTTTTTATCACATACTTAACTACCTGAACGTTGTAACCGATCAGGAGTTTCACCAGGAAAACTAACCGATATCTTTTTTGTTGTAGATTTTGTGTATGTTATGTTTCCTTTCAGTCTAGCATGGAACAAAAAAAAATTGTTCCTAGAAACACAAAAGAAGTTTTAATAATGGAAGTAAAGCTGCTTTTTCCATGTCGCTAAAAATGGAAGAAACTTTGTGTTATGTACTTTTTTTTTTTTTTTTTTTTTCAAATTTTTTGAAAAAATTTTTAATTTTTATTTTAAATTATTATTTTATTAAAAATTATTTTTTTTTGATAATAATCTGTTTAAAAAAAACAAGTGACAAAGTATGATCTGATGTTTTTCCTTTTTTTACATATTTGTTTCTGATGAATTATTCTTGCGAGATTTAGATTACGAAAGTTAGTCTCGCTATCTGCCCTTTCATATTGCTTTATGTAGATAACTTTGTGTGATTGTTTTTGAAATTCCCATTTAATAGTATCCGCATGTACTCATAAAAATAGTACTGCTTAAAAATAACCAATATTATATTTATTGTTTATATTTTAGTAAATTTTTAGCAAGTATAAATCTTCGTAATATTCCCATCTCTTACTTACATCCTCTCAATTCATCAAATAATTTTTAAAATTATACAAACATTAATATGATAGACTATACGAAATTGATTATTTTTATGTTTTTTTGAATGATTTTAATATGAACTGGTATTTTGTAGCATCCAAAATATTAAAGTAATTTTGAAATTTGGCAATGTGCGAGTATAAAAAAAATATTATCAATTAGTGGCACAATACAGGGAATTGACGAGGGATGTGGAGCAAAACGAAGGCTATTATCCCGCTGGAATTGAATAGTTCCTGCAATTATTCCAATTACAATTAATTTAATATACTCATTTATTTTAATTCACATATTTTTTATAAAATGTGAGCTATTTATTGAACATATAATGGCTTTCAGTTTTAAATGGAAGTTTTGAAACCAAAGAGATACCCACAAATCTGTTAGGATATTAAAAATCTGTTAGGAAAAAAGATTATTATTAGTTTCAGTTTTATTAATTTCTTATCCCAATTAGCATTTATTTGTCACCATAATCTGATTAGCAGTTTTTGTTTTCTAATTAAAAGAAATATTGTTTAATTGTTTCTTGATTTTTTATGAATTGTACTCCATGGCAGCATAAGATATTTTATTGTTTGTCTGATGATGAGAGAGATGAGAGTGAAGTTTTATTGGCGCAAGAACCAGATGTGGCCATACTGCGCCAAACAAGATTTAACTGTAGTCTAGACAAGAAATTGAAGAAGAGACAAAAATTGGTTGACAAGAAAGAGGGTCGAAAATAAGAGAAGGATCGCTAGTGTAACCTGGAGGCGCGTCCCCCGTGTTTACCAAAGACAGTAAACTCCATAGGAAGAAAAAGATCACTAAGGAGCTTCGGGATCATGATACTCGTACTTACCTTTAGAAGGCAAGCCCCTGATATAATCCCCAGGGGAGGTGCCCGGCTATACCCCCAGACGCTGGGTACCCATTTGAGTCGCCTCTTACGACATGCATGAGCTACAGTAGGACTATTCTGTCATTCCCGATCATCACACTGGTCTTTATTGTTTGTCAACGTCGCACTTTGAAACACGAGGGCTATTGGCGACATAATTTTGAATTATCGTCAAATGACGAGGATGATCAACTGAGCGGGTAACCCTCTCTTAATTTCCACACCATTCCAACTTGAGGATTTTGAACTTCAAAAGATTTAACGTGCATCAGCCCGCTTCATGATTGCTTTTAAATGGAACCAAGACGTGATTCCACAAAAACAACTCCAGCCAGGGAATTTGCGACCATCAAATTGACCATGCCAGCAATTTGAGGTTAATCCTGAAATTCAAATGCTGAAAACCCTGATTTTCCTAATGCATGCTTTTCCTTTAGAAATGTAACAATTAACTCTGAATTAAATGTTTGAAAAATATATATTTCTGAACCATAAAAACAATCATTATGATAGTCGATAATCTAAAACTGTTGTTTTTGGTTATTATGTATATATAAATTGCATTTTTTTCCCCCTGTAAAACTCAGCAACTTCTACGTTCGGTAGCTTATCCATTTCAAATCCCTTTGGATCCCAAGTGACCGCGTTTCGGTCATAATTATTCTAAAAAGAAGGTTGAAATGAATGCTGCATATTGTTCTCACTTTGCAGTGTTTGAGCAGCTGTCAAAATTGAACGCGGAAACAAAAAAGGGGTGACAGTCCTCTCTGTGTATACTTTATTGTTGCCTTTAGTTGATCACGTGAATATGCCTCCGCTAAACTTAGAGAATGAATGAGTAGGGTCACGTACTTTTCCAATTCTGATCATGTGACAATTACGAAGCGCATTCGTAGCCAAGTAATTGTTTTTTTCAATAATCCAACTTGGCATCAACACACGGCTATGTTTCCTCTTAACTTTTTTTCTCGAAATGAGTCTATAATAAAGCTGGGGTAGTTTTTTTTTTTTTTTTTTAATATATAGGAGTATAGTATAGGCCACATCAAACACACTCCTATCAATATGTTTCATAATTGAGCGCGTTTTGGAATACTATTGCAAATTCATTTCAAGGAATGAAATGTATTCTGTGTGTTCACAAATGAACTTTGCAAGGCACTT
>BMAW01107756.1:22833-56896 GCA_019974015.1 Nephila pilipes | reverse complement strand
TATCAAAAATTGTTTGCGGAGGGTACAAAGCTTTTCCGGAGAAACATAAAGCACCTTAAGTTGTTTTATAAGAGAATTGAAGAATTTATCTTTAATTCTAACTAAAAAAATCTTTTATTTCTAAGTTCATGTGTGCCGAGTCAAAAAAAAAAATGTTGAAAACATATTTCATGTAATGTTCTTAAGTGTCGTAGCATTCAAGAGAAAAGAATAAATACTCTACGTACGATTGAACTTTTGAAAATAAATATACAGATAAAGCAAAGATCATCTAACAGTGCAGCAGTGACGAAGAAAAGTATTTAACAATTAGTGGAATATTCTATGTTGTACAATTCTAGGAATAGACGAAGAAATAAGCATTTGTAATTATTTATGTTTTTATGTACTTTGGGATTAAACCATCTCCTTTTCTAAACTAATTTCTGTTTCAATATTTTGTCGCAATGATAAAAAAAAAATTAGTTCTTGAGTTAAATTTTAGAAATGCTACCTGAAAAAAAAAACTTTATTTACTCTTCTAATGGTGTTTTACAATGCGTCTCACAAAAAAAAGAGGAAAAGAATTTGGTGCCATAGAAACGAAATAATATCATAGTGTGATAACATAGGTGCAAACATTTCCCATTTTAGTCAAGCTTTCGTAGAATTCAAAAAATGACCCCTCTTAATATAATGCACTTAACATAGAGATAATTTTTAAAAAATATTCTTGATTCAATTATTAAAATATACCATGGTTTTCCATGTGTGTGTACAAATGACTTCTTACATCTTAAAATTTAACGTAATATTTTCACAAAACCTGCAGTAAAATTTGTGCTTATAATAAAGACATTGACAAATAGGGTTTCAATTGAATCCTTAATACGGAAAAAAACTAAATTTCGAATTTCGAATTGTAAAATAGTAATTGACCATAGCTTCAAACGTTTATTTCCACCCCAAAATAATGAAAATCTAAAACAAATTCTCCAAACAGTTACGCATGATGTTTTTTTTTTTTATATTTTTTAATTTTTTTTTTTATTGTTGTTATGAATATTTGGTTTGAAAGCTTCTAGTTCAAAGCAAAACTGAAATTATTGTGAGCATCTGAAATATAAAAGAATTTATTTCGAGGAAGAATATATTGAAAGATATGATGAAAAAAAAAAGAAATAGAATCCAAACGAAGTGTCATTGAGATGTCTCATAATACAAAATAAGAAACGCCGAATGATTGCAAAAATATAAATACATTTGAATGCTTTGTTGTTTTGTGGTAAATAACTGCTTACAGTAATTTCTGATAAGAAATTGAAGAATTTCATAAATTTTGGAATTTTTGTCGCCTTGAAGTTATTTATGTTTCAATGTATTTACGACGTGAAAACATTCTTTTAAATTTAATCAAAATAGAAATATTTACATTCAGTCGTTGACAAATGAAATTCATAGACTTAGATTCGAAGACCTTATTTTTAATAACAACGTAATATTGCCAGTTTATGTGTAAACAATCGTAAGATCAAATATTCATTTTCTGTCTTCTTTTTCTCAAATCTCCCTTAAAATGTATCTAGTTAAAATATATAAGCAGATAATAAAAGAATCTATTCATTAAATCAATAATAAAGACAAATTATTTTTTTTAAAAAAAGAAAATTCAAAAAACAAACCATAAGTTCAAATTATAAAATTACGATATTTATTGTTATACGCGCCAGCGCAACGGCGGCGTGCCAGCGCAGCAACGGTTTTGTCACCGCATAAAAAAGTACGGCTACTAAAGGTGTTTGCAAAGGCTTTTGTACGGCTTTTATGAAAATGTTTTACAAAGAAAAAATAACTGCTTAAAATTCACAAAAATAAAATAACTGGAGAATAAATTACAGAACATCGAAGTTCAAACAGTGAAACATCCGTATTTATATTCTATTTTTTAAACAAAATATGAAGAATTGCTTTATAACATGCAGTGTTTTATGTTTCTTAGAAATTATTCGCTTGTTTTTTTTGTGCATGAGTGTAAACAACGTTGTGCAGTAATTCATAAACCTTACTTACAAATAATAACATAATAATAATCTGCTTCAAATTAAAATTATCTTTTCAAATATCATCTTTATTTGTTTTGGGATTTTGATTAAAAGTAATATTCGAAAAGCAATCAAACAGTCAGTTATTTTACAACAAGAATTTCTATAAACCGTACATAATGCTTGAGCAAAAAAAAGTGCAAGGGTTCTTTTTGCTTTTATTAATGCTTTCATTTATTGAACCATTTATAATACAGTTATGTTTGAATATTAATGAGAGTATTTCTGAATATGGGAAATTTTGTTTCTATAATCACATATAAAATAAATCTTAATTTTAAAATTACTGGTTGGAGATGAAAGTGAATCCATGTTTGTGTCTATTCTGTTTGAATATACTGAAATGATATTTATACATGTCATGAAGGATTAAAAGTTAACAGTCATCACCAATTAGAGTAATTATATTAAAGGATCATTATTATAGGATTTCTATATTATTGTAATGCATTTTGTTCGGATTATTTTACAGAATTTCAAATACAAAATTTTATTTGAGTAAAAAAAACAACTACATCAACAATTTGAAATACTTGATCAAAATATTTAATTCTGAATTTTAAAAGGTGAATAAGTTTTCATTCATGATACATTTTCATAGATTTAAACGGCCTGTATAAACAATTAGATAAATGAATTCTCTGAATTTTGTTGAAGAATAACTTAAAAGCAGTAAGTAAAAAAAACTTAACGCTAAGTTATTGTTAAGGTTAGTGAATAATAAAAATACTGTTTTTAATGGAAATTAAGCGAAAAGTTCTATAATATATCTAAAAAAGTTTTAAACCACCTGTGTTTGTATAAACTACGAATGCAACTATAGGCTGACAAAAGAAATTATTAAAATGTTATTTTTAAATAATTGATATATTTCTAAAGCAGTAAATTTAACAAATTAGTACTGACAAGACAATAGACTGTATTCTTATCTAATGGTTTTTCCTAAATTTTCTGATTCAGAGACTTGAAAGCTATTCGATACATATGGAAGAAAATTATTTGCTGTCGAACTTTTAATATTTTCAAGAAAACCATGAAAACCACCTTAATTAATGAATTTGACTAGCTAAAGATCCTTGTAAATGAATCAGATACAGAAATTTAACAAAAATCATCTTTTGTTATACTTGAGGAAGATTAAAATATCGGATTAGATAACACCAATGACCAATAGATGGCAGCACGCATAGCTATTTTGTTTAGATAAACAAAGATGTTAATAATTATCAATAGATGGCAGCAGGCGATATTCGTTCACGGAATTAACATTAAATTTTCGATTTTGTCATCAAGGCTTCTCGCGATCATTTTCCTTGGGGCATTGAACTTCTTTGGTTCTAAAAACTTAATGATGTGAAAATATTGCAAAGAACTTTTATGAGAATCAAAATCAATATTAACTGGCTGTAAAAGATGTAAAGTCGCGAAAAAGAAAAAAAACTTTTTTGTAACAAAAAAATGAAGAGTTTGATTTAATTATGATTTCTAATTTTGTATTAATATCAGGATACTTACTTTCATTCATTTATTGCGAAAGATAATTGAATTCGAGCAGAATTATTTAAAAACACAGGACAAATAATTTTTGCCTGAAAGTAAGGACGTAAATTATAACATTTTTAATATATAAAACCATTCTGTGTGTCTCTGTGAAATACCAATATCTGGCAAATGTCGATATTCTTCGGTGAATATGAGAATTCACGTAATCACTTGCAGTAAGTTGGAAGTATTTGTTAAACATTATTTTTTTCTCGCTTTCATCGGTAAATGTCGACATTCAGTATCCACTGATGGTGGATGTTGAAAAAAAAAAAAAAAATTTGTTACGAAAAAAACAAAAATGCAAGAATTAAATTATACTTCATTATTAAAATATATTATGATATACATCAAAATAGGAAAAAAAAGTAACAACACAGATAAATAAACTGCTATACTTAACGTGAACAATGCTTCTTAAGAGAGAAAAAAAATTATACAAGTAATAAACCTACTCATCAATTATTTGACTAATGTTATATAATCTTATTTATTGCAAGAACTTAAACATATTATTCTTTGAATCACAAGAGCACCTTGCTTTTACAACTGCATTTAGTCATGGGACACTTCTGTTTGAAAATACAGCATATTCCTCATCTCGAATTAGTGTTACAGATGTTTTTCTCAGCGACATTTCTGAAGAAGAAATTTCATCTACGCAATGTAATTTTTCTTTACAAATTACGAAATGATTACGGGTATAGAAAAAGGCCGAAGGTGCTATTGTTGTTTGCTAATTTATAAAAGCGAACATCATCCATCCCAACAATCGGCAATAAATTTCGGGCACCTTTAAACCGGCATCAGGGACGTATTCAAACGGCATCATCATTTTGAGATGGTGAAAATGTTCTTTTTAATTATTATCTTAACATTTTCCTTGTTTGCAGTAGTAGATTCTCTTTAGTCGCCGCCATTTTTATAGAAATAAACTCATGTTACTCAGACAGAACTTGATATGAAGACATGGTACGATGAACATGAATATTTTCCTTTGAAAATGGTTTTCAGGTACCAGAATGTTTCTCAAAGGTATTATTAATTTCTTCAGACTCTTCTTCGGTTTCAGTATTTGTATTTAACTTGAAATTTCAACGCGTGTTCTTCCTCAACGACTTATTCCGGTGTGAGTCTCACATAGTGTCTGAATAATTCATTTATGGTTCAGTTATCTGCAATCCAAAGGTACACTGCACTTAGCACTAATCCCTTCAGGAAGTATTTAAAAGTACTTTACCTGAGAAAATAAAAATAGTTGTTTTCTCATTTATTCGCAATTAATGTACATAACTTTTAAAGAAACGAACATGGTTCACTACAGTAGCCATTCAAAATAGGTTAAGATATCGCATAAAAAAATAGCCAAGCAAATGCTGAGCGTATTTGCAATCCTTGCATAGTACTGAGAAACAACAGAGTGTTCGAGATTCTTAACAAATACATGTCACGTGGCTTCTGAAAGAACAAAGGATTAGGCTTTTGGTTGCTTCTCTGGTTGCATCTGCTCAGCCTTTCATTTCGATCCTTGCCAAAGCTTATCTGAGCTTGTCAATATACACAGGTGACGGTCTGTATATAACAAAATAAGCATTTATATAACAAAATATTCGCTCTTTTTAGGACGTATTTGATATTTGTAACTATGTATTCTCTAATTTCGGGCTTTCACAATAACGTATGCATTTAAAATAACTTTAAGATACCCGTGTAATTTATTTGTATAAATCTTTTTTTTTTCTTTCTATTTTGGTACATTTTGAATCAAGCATTTGAGTAAAATGGAAAAAGAGTGAAGATAATGTGCATTTGAATTTTTTCAGATACGAAGAAATTAACATAAAATTAGAATATCTAATAAACATAATTCATATTTAAGGTGACACGCTTATTCGTCCAAATAATGAATCAGAATTTATTAACAAATTTCAAATATTTAAAATTTAATATGTTTATGTAACCATGAAATTATGTTTTTTATTATTTAGTTTTCTAAATCGAAGAATTTATTTAAAGTATACGATAATAGTAATTTTTCATAATACTAACTATCTACATATTTTGGTAACTTCAAAATAAATAGCTATTAATCATTGGAATTTCTCATACAATATTAACTCACGTAAATTTATTATTTCTGTTTTTTTCCCTTAATGTAAAGCTTTTTAACCGCATTTCATATACAAAAAATAAAATAAACTTGTAGTGAACATCTTGCTGGTGTTGAAAATAATTATGGTAAATATGTGTTATATGGTTTATCTAAATTTATAATAATGAATTCATAACTAAGTGATCGTGATTTTAAATAAGAAGGGAAATTCAAAGATTTTCTTAAAAATATCACGTTATTCAATAAGGTATTGTCTGCTTTTGATAGTGACTTTGTGCCATCTTACAGACACTATCTTAATTTCAAGTGTTCATAAAACTTCTGATTTTTGCCAGGGAAAAATTAAATGTCATTTTGCATCACCAGCTTCATTAAAAATTTTACCATTTAAGGAGTTCTGCATTGTACGAAATAAATGGTAACCTGAAAGCACAAGGTCAGGACTATGTGATGGATGTGACTACACATTACTCAGTTTGGCGAGTTGTTTACCGAACACGTTTTAATTAATCATTTGGTTTCTTGGTAAAAGCTGAAAAAGCAGAATTCCTTTATGATTCCTCTAAATTGACAGCATAATCTTCGTTTTTTTGGTAAGTCTCAGCTTTATGTGTCATGCTATAGGATATGCTATACGATATTATGTGACATGCTATACGATAGATGAGGTAATTTAAAAGCGATGTTATCAAAATATCGTTCAAAAAGTGCCTCAATTGTGAAAGAATTTTCTTCCTTAGGAAAGAGACGTGAGATGGCCCCTAAAAGTTGCAACAAACAATGACAAAAGGGGATCAACCGAAGAATTCTAATCTGGTTCGAGCGTCTATCTGTTCGATACAACTCCAGTAATCACAGTCTGTCACGAAATACGCCAAATGGCCAACAGCGAAGTAATAATAATTTTGAATGTCTGTCTGTCTCTCTCTCTCTATATATATATAAATTTTTTATATTAATTCGAAACAAAGCTCGACCAGAATTAATTAATTAATTAATGGCGAATAGTAAAGCAATATGCTATTATTGTAAATATTAAAATATATGGAAGTGGAATGTATGCTTATAGAAAAATAGTTGTCAACTTGATTGACATCGATATATTTCACTCTGACCAATCATTCTACAAACAATTTTTTAAGTAAAGGGAAATACATCTTACATAGAAATAATTACCTTTGGAGGTAATTCAAGGTATTCTTAATTCTTCCGCCTGAAATTCAGTGGTTGTGGTAAACCAATGGCCGTGGTCGGGGAATCGTGGCTAGTGGTTCTCATCGAATTGTGGATTCAAGCCTTGATGCCACAAACGGCCCACCGTGTAGCTGAAACTGTTAGACGTTAAATCAGTCGAGGCTCAAAGTCCTCGCGTGGTGTAGAAGTTAAGCGAAAAAAGCAACAGCTCAGGTTTCGTCTTCATCATTTGGTTCAAAATTACGAGGTTTTTCGCCAATAGCTTTCATGTTGATTTTAGTGTAAAGTTGATGAAATCTAATCAAAATTAATTAGCAAATCCTCGAAAATCTCCAGTTTCCATTCCTTCAGAAAATACTGCATTCTATTTTGCAGAAGATGCCTGAGTTTTCAGATAAGTTTCATTTTTCATAAAACAGTATTCAGCTATAATTTTGGATGCATTATATGAAATCACTTGCATCACACCGTTTAATTTGAAATGAATTCAAATTAAAACATGTGGATTAATTTTATGCATTATTCACTCATAAATGAATAAAGCGTTAACGAATATCATGATATATATAAATAATTAATTGTTGGAGTTATTAAAATCCATAAAATAATTTCTGAAGAATGTCTACCAGAATAAATATGACAATTTGGCTCGGGGCCTATTTTTCGCCCAATTGAAAAGAAGAGGAGAAAATAATTTTTCGCTAATGACTACAGACAAACAAGAAGAAAACTAATCGATTCTTTAACCATTAGTTTAAAAATGCAAAGTAAATTCAATGAGCGAAGAGTACTTTTCTAAGTATTCAAAAAATCAGGGTTAAAAACACGAGTCCACAAATGCAGAAATGGAAAATTAATTAATAAAAATAAAATAAAACATAAACGCAATTAAAATGAGTAATGACAATACAAATAGTTTTTATCTTCTAGCAATTTTTCACTCGGTCTCATTAAATGTTTTAAAATTTCAAACACAAATATCATATTACAATTTTTTTCTTCCTTTTCCAGGAATTAAAACACAACTTACTGTAAAATTATTAATGGCTTGGAATTTAAATACATCGATTTTTTTTTCCAATTTTGGAAAGCAATAAAATTAAATTTTGAGTGTTTTAGCGCACTGCTACTGTATTTTCATATTCTAACTGATATTTTTATAATAGTCGGTAATACTTCCATAAAAATCACTCCCTGAAAATTACCGTTTCGAGATTAAAATTATGGATTTAAATGGAAAAAAGGTTAAAGAAACTTAAAGTAAACTAATTTCTTGGTATATGATTTCCTTATTAATTTCTTTACTTTAATAGTTTCTTTGAGTAAATTCTTTAGAATGATTGCTTATTAAGAATATGACGTCATATTTTAACTTTCATAAGTCTGCAACGCTGAATTATTATTAAATAATAAAATTAAATCTAGCTTATTAAAGTATAATAATGAAGCATAAAAATAATATTTCTATGAAGTATTAAATTATTTCTGCTAATGCACATTTTATGAAATACATCACAATAATTTATTATTATTTTATCTTGAGCAATCAAAAACAATTACGTAATTTGAATACACAAGTCAGCTATTTTTATTGCGGTGTTTTTAATATATTAAGAAACGTAAGATGCGTTAAAATATGCTGTAAATCTTTTTATATCAATAGTTTTCTGCAGAAGATTTAAATTCTTAAACAAGATAAAAATAGTTTAATATTGAGAGAAGTAAAAGTTTTCTATTAATTCTGAATTTCATGCAGATATTATTTTTTATCTTTATTAAGTAATTAAATGATTATAAAAACCGCAAAGCTATTAAATTACTCCGCTAAGCCATATTTATTTTTTGATTTTATTACCGAAGAAGACAGTTTTTCTAAAGATGTCATATTTCTTTAAATGTAATAAAATTAGAGCCGTATACGAAAGCATATTTTTTCAAATTCATTTATTTCACATTAAATTTTAGCTTCTCCTTCGTTTCATTAAATCTGAAAAGAAATTCGTTATTTTCAAGAACTATAAATAGTGCGAGTAAATTTTTTTAAATTTTTGATAATTAAATCACGTGAAAGGTTATAAATGATATAATTCTGTAACCAGATATTTCATTCCAAGCAAAAAAAAAAAGATAATTTTATCTCAAAATGATTATCATTTATTCAGTTATCTTAGAAAATTTTCTGTGACTATATATTTGAAAATGAAACTATTTGAAGCAATTGTACACGACAAATAAACTTCCAAGGTAAATATGTTTAAAACAATTACATAGTTTTATATTACGCTTATTTTATTTAATAGTATATTTTATGTCTTAAATATTTATAATTTTATTGAAAAAAAATTATTTATCACATTATGAATATTTAAAATATTCTCAAAAAGATATTAAATTCTCTCAGATAATTATTATTTTAAATGTTTCCCTGAATAAACTTTAAAATATTTATTAATCACATTTTATAATAAATCAATGTATTAGTAAAGGTGTATGAAATATATATCACTTTTGTTATTATAACTGTATAACTGTAAATTATTCAAATTTTAATACTATGAGCTTAATGCATTGTCAAAGTGGCAATAAAATATTTTAAAGTATGTTATTCTTCTTAATCTTCACATAATTGCTTTATAAGAAAATTCTTGAAATTTACTAATTGTGCACTTAGTTATTATCTTCAACACATAAATACACAATTTCGATGTATTTTTTCCACATAAAAATTCATCAAGTGTTGAGAAATTCTGCGTGTAGTTTCATAAACAGGGCCTCTTAAAGTAATTTACGATTCTCCAGCGAAGAAATGATCGTCTTTTAAATTTAATGGAGTCGGTTCCAAAATATATTTTCCCTTTCACATACGTAAATGAAATATATTAAACTTAAAACAGGTTCTTTTAATTATAAATTGATGGAAACTTAAAATTTAATTAAAAATCTCTTTAATTATGTTGGAAGCATTAAGTTGAAACGAAAATTCGAAACAGAAATGCTCGAAACGTTTAATAGAATAAACGTGATATATTCATTAACATCTGTGCATTTTGGAAATGCCATTAGAAGCATCGAAATAATGCAATTAGGAAAGGAAACAAAATTTAATATTCTGAAATAAATAGTTATTAAAGAATCAAATGTTTCATTATTTTAAGGATTTAAATATTTTCCAGGTATAAAAAAATTTGAAAGTACTAAAAAGTTTCTCATTGTGAATTATGAAGCTTTCAAAATATAGTGTAACCTTTTTTATATTATTTTATCATTCAATTTCTAAAAATACTGATAAATGTAAAGAATAGTACAAGAATAATAAAAAAAAAAAAGAAAAATGATTGCAAATGTGAATAATACACAGCTGGCCATTGAAATTGGAACACCAGGCAGAAATGATATGACAAGCATCAAAGTCACATGAAAGAAAGAAGACGGTAGGATATGCAAATGATTATATTTCAGGGCATTTAGCCGTCGTAGGAGGGAGAAATGACACCTGAAGCACTGCACAAAGGAAGAGTTCGGTAGTTTCTTTCTCATTTGAAAAGCGCTTTGTATGCTCGGTGTCTGTTTAGAATATCATGTTATGCTTCGAATAAGAAGACATGCTTACAAGCAAGAGTTGGAATTCGATTAGAGGTTGGATCATTACCTATAGAGAGTGTGGATTATCACCCGTTGCACTTGTCGAAATCCATCCACTGTCAAGCAAATATGGAATCATTGAGTTGCTGAGGGTCATTCTGAACGACACGCAGAATTTCCTCGCCCTCCAATGACTAACGCCCGAGAGGAGAGACATATTGTTAGGTCGTCCTTTCAGAACCATACACCCACATCACGGACCATTAGTCAGGAAATTGGCATATTTGCAGCACGTCCAGTATTCGCTCGTTTGGTGCAACGACGTTTGCAGCAGCGTGAGCTGTCAGCACGGCGACCATCATTTCGACTTCCCTTAGAGAGAGACAATGACCCTGGTGCACCGAACGACAAAGTTGGATATAGTAATGGAACAATGTTGATTTTTCTGTGGAGTTCCGATTCTGCGTGCAGAATTCTGAGGCCCGTACAAGCGTCTAAAAGCTCCGAAGAGACCACTCGTCAAATGCTTTTATTCGATATCAGCATAGAGGCCCTGAACCTGGTGTGATGGTTCGGGCACCCATTGGGTTCACGACACGTACATCTCTAGCTCTCGAATCGACGGTAATCTGAACGCAGATCTGCGTATTTCTGTCATGTGGTTTTCCAGTGGTTAAGCCCTATCTTCGAGGCCTGCCAAACGCCATCTTCCAACAAGATAATGCAAGACCACGTGTTCTGACCTTCGATTCACAGGGTATTCGACTGTTGCTCAGGCCTTCACGATTTCCAAATCTGCACGATCTCCAGATCTCTCACCCATTTAAAACATCTTGTCATGGGTTGCTGAGAGACTGGCCCTCCTCTCCTCTCCAGCTAATACGGTTGATTAAATGTCGCATAGACTTGAGGCAAAATGGAATGTGTTGCCCGTTCCTGTCATCCAAGCCCAGATCGACAACTTGCGTAATCAGGTAAGAACCTACTAATTGAGCACCCTCTAAGCCTCCTAAACTACTTGCAAATTTAATCAATTTGTCTTCTGCCATAATGTTTACGTACAATAAAAATATTGTTTTATGTATTTGCATTTCTTCATTATATTGCCATTTTAATGGCCAGTAGTATATTATACAAGAAAAAAGATTTCATTAAATACTTATGTGTAAATTTTACTAGCAAGTCTTGCAATTAAAAAAGCTTTAAAAAGAAATCTAAGAAACTCTTACAAACACTTTGTTTAATTTTATAATTCTTTGAAACAAAACTATATATTTATGTTTTTCTGTAAGAGGTTGAATTAACAATAATTTTGTGATCAATTAATGATATTGAAAAATAAAGCATTTAATTTTTCTTTTAAATTTTAAAAATATCGATATATTAAGAATAAAATATTTCAATTAAGGAATAAAAATCGATGAACTCATTTAAAAGCAATATAAAAAAGGAAGATTTCTCTAAATTTTATAGGAAATGTTTATACAGAAATTAAGTGTATTTTGCTTGTCCTCATAGCCGACTTAAAATAAAAGTAAATGCCTTTTAGTTGAAATTATCCCCAGCTTATTACTTCTATATTTCACGAACATAGCATAAATTAATGTTTCTAATTTATCATCTCCAGAGTTTCTTCTTTTGTATGAATAGAAAATCTACATAATTGTAATTGAAAATGCAACGAACACTTTTTGTAAACATGAGAGTATGTAAGACTATATTCTGTATTTAAATTTATTCAAAAATTCTTCGTGCACAAGGAAATTTCTAATGAGTGACAAAAGAAATAATTTCTGCAATGTTCCAAGTTTTTTCGTTTTTGTGATTAATTTGTCCGAGGATAATTTATTAATCTGAAGAGGAAGAGATAAATTTATAAATGCATTATGTAAAATTCAAAAGTAATTTAAAATAAAAAGGTTAAAATTCTATTAATGCATAAAATGAAGTCACTGCTTAAAGTTTATGGAATTCTATTACTTGTAAATTATGAAATGCCATTTTCTGAAAGAGCGTTGCACTATATCAATTTAAGTTCAAATGGAAAGCGAGTTTTTTAGAAATTTTCGAGAAATTCCCTTTAAGGTATCCGCCTACATTCGAAAAGGAATTTTTTTAAATAATAGAAACAAAATTACTCTTAAACGTGTTACACTACAGGATATAGATAAAATATTGTTTATCCATGAAAGTTTCATAACATTACCAGCATAATTTTTTTAGTATGATATTTTGCGCTTAGGCAAAATATTAAAATCTTGACTTTGAGAAAAAGCTAAAAATATATTTCGATCTAGAATCTTACGTAATTAACTGAATATTGAATATTAAAAAGCTCCTGATTACTAGACTTCATCACCAATGTTATTGAAAACAGTTATCAGTTTTTTTTTTCATGATGGTCCTTAAAACTTTACTATTAGGGGGACCGGAAAGTAATGTCGTTTTCTTAAGTTAAATTCACACGACTACATTTTTAACAAGTTTTTATTTCTAATCTACAATATATTCACCTTCGTTATCAACAACCTTTTGCCATCTAGTATACAAATTTTCATTGCCGGAGCGGTAAAAATCAATCGGTTTTTCTGTAAAATATGTCGAGATAGCATTTTGGATATCATCAAGATTTTCTAATTTTTTGCCACTAAGACAATGTTGCAGTGATCGGAATAAATGGTAATCCGAGAGTGCAATATCGGGCGAGTATGGTGGGTCAGGTAGTACCTCCCACCCCAATTCGTTAATTTTGTTTAAGGTCCGTTTTGCACAGTGCGGTCTTGCATTGTCATGTTGCAGAATAACTCCTTTTCTGTTGACAATTTCCGGATACTTTTCAATCAAAGACTGGTTTACTCGTTCTAATTGTTCACAATAGACATTTGCATTAACAGTTTGTCCAGGTTTTAACACTTCAAAGCGAACAACTCCGCGTGTATTCCACCAAACACACAGAAGTGCCTTTTTGGGATGTAAACCCGGCTTTGCAGTAGTTTGTGGTAATTCATTTCAGCTGAGCCACTGCCTTTTGCGCTTCGGATTGTCGTACAGGACCCATTTTTCGTCTCCAGTGATCAAGCGATCAAAAAATGGATCTGTACGGTGCCGTTGAAGCAATACGTTGCACGTGATGGATCGGTTGGCTTTATTCTGTTCGGACAGATTATGGGGGACCCAAACATCAGCTCTGCTTATTTTTCCAATCTGCAGCAAATGTTCTTGGATGTTTGACCAAGGTTGGTTAAGGCTGTTTGAGAGTTCCTCAATTGTTTGACATGGATTTGCTTCCACTTCTGCCCTTAGAACGTCGTTATCTAATGTTATTGGTCTTCCTGATCAATTGGCGTCCGAGAGATCAAAATTACCTGATCTGAACTTGGAGAACCATCTTTAGCATTTTCGAACGTCCAATGCGCTTGGATAAACATCGCAAATATTTTTAGTCGCAGCAGTTGCGGTATTACCCTTGCGAAACTCAAAAAGCATACAATGCCGGATATGCTCTTCTGGTATTTGGCTGGCCATTTCACCCTAAATTGCAACAAAAAAAAGTCTAATACTTAATTATTCAGAAGCAAATATGATACAATAACCTCAAAATCTCTTTGACACGCCTTCTAAGTACGTAATGAGCTACCAAATGACAATCAAATATCGACATGCGCAGAAACGACATTACTTTCCGGCCCCCCTAATACGACTACATGCAACAGTTATTGTATGGCACTTCGAATCCCAGAATCAATTGTTATCCAACTTCTTGAATTTTCACAGTGAAATAGCCTGGAATTTTATTGTTCAGCTTATTTAAGATTTCAAACAGGCTTGATACTCTTCGTTAAATTATATCGCTGCGTCATGTTTACCCAACGTCACAAAAAATTTATTTTGTTTCTCTTTGCCATATCACACCATTAAAAGATTCAATGGCATTTTGGATTTTTCCATTTAAACATTTATCTAATATATCTCTGGAACACAGCTCTAAATATACTGGCTTTATTGCATGAAGGATATCATTTGGTAAATCTGAACCTTTGTCTTTTATTTGTATTTACCATGAGCAAAACCCAACTAACAAAAACATCAAATGTCCATCCCAAAATGACAACGCCATTATTATATTTTGCTAAACATATAGAAAATTGCCTTCATTGGCCGAAAACGCTATTCCATAGTAGTTTGGGTGTATGTCTATAAAAGAAAAAGGTAAATTTCCTTTTTCAGAAAGACCTTTAGTTTTGATTTTTAGCTTTCGAAAACGACTATCTACTCGTTTTTGAATATGACTAATGCACTCCACTTTTATAACACTATTGCAACCATAATTGTTTCGCACGCATAAGTATTTTTTGGAGTCCCCATCTCCGTAATATTTCGTATATTTAAATTTCCGTTAACTCGCAGATCTCTGAAATATCCTAGAAGCACCGACTGTTTCCATCATAGCTGTAGAACGTTCAAAATTACATGATCAGCTATAAAAGATTCAAATTCAGCATTCTTTTACATATTTTGAAGCATTATACATGTAATATAGTATGATGACATAACTTCCAAGTCTAACACTTTCCCAGTATCCAAGATAAGGCAGCAGCACAGACATTTAACGATGTATGACATCTATGCTGTCACGTTCTATCCACAGAAAATTATTATTATTAGTTATTTTACTAAAAAACAATACTTTAGAATAATTGATATTGCATTTAAGCATTGAATTCACAACTAATTTCTTTTCATTTTCGTATTTTATTCGAATTTGTACCTGGAATTATTGATTTAAAAAATATCATGCAAAAAATTTTATTTTTCGAATCACTGTCGAACACATTTAGACGTAAGAAATGGATTAATAACAATTGAGAGACAGAAATCAATGCAAATGTTTGTAATAACATCAAAAATACAAGTGCATATAGAATTTTACTCCGGCAAATATAAATACTTTTAACGAATTGGACATCTACCACATTTGAAACAGGAAAATACAAAATGAAAAAAAAAATCTTTTACAAAAGCAGGAAAAAAAATGGAGGCAAGGTACGAAAGAACTCAACGTCTCGTTAATTAATGAAGCAGGAAAACTTTTAACGATAATAAGATAGAAAGAATTAATTATTCATTATACCGCACAAAGTGTTCATAAGGGAATATTTTTTTCTGGAAATTTCAACATGTTTATCGATGGAGTAATAAGATGGAACTGAGTAGCTCTTCCTAACAATATGTAGGCCATGGTAGACTACCGGATAAAGTCAAAGACAATGTTAAGTACGTTACAGTATTTATGCCTTCAAGACAATGGGGTACTGAATATTATTCTGTTCTATTGTCATTGGAGGGTTATTGAGGATTGTCGCAAATTAAGCGCATTAAATCCTCAAAAGCCTCATATGGCAGGGTGTGAGTAGCGATAAACCAGCTACTGTGTCATCCTCGTCCCACGACAGTGATAATAAACTGAACGGGAGTCTTAAATACGATTCAGGTGAAATAAATTCTGAAAGGTCTGTATCAATTAATTCTCTGAATAATTTAATATAAATGAAACATGATTTCTGGAAAATCAGTTCTGCAAATTATTTGACCACAAAGTTGAGAATGCATATTAAAGGTTTTGTATATGAAACAAAATCTGTTTTCAAGTTTTGGATAGGGATTAAATTAGAACTCATATTTGTATAAAATCAAATATTTTTAGCACTCTAACTAAAATATTTCTTAATCCCCGGCTTGATAAGAGGAAAAACAAGCCAAATACATTATTCTTATTGCTTTTATTACTTTTCCCCCCTATCAATGTAAATTCTTTACATGGAATAATACTTGAGAAGAGTTTAAATTGCTTCAGGTTTTTCAGTCAAAGAAAGCAATTTTTTTTTAATAAATATGTTATTTACAAAAGAAAGAAGTTTTCTAAAAATTTACAAAAGGAAGAAGTCTTCTAAAATTTTTATTAAATACGTCAGCTATTTGTAAATACTGAAATAAATGAATTAATAAATAAAAATGAATACTATGATTTTATTTGATAAAAGTATCCTTTTTGGGCAAACAAAAGAATATCATCTACATTAATTAAAATGTTTTCTCTACTCTTAGGATTTCCCTAAAATTCTGAAAAAAATCTAATTTTGTTATTAGAATAAATATTTTCTGATGCAGGTATCAAAATAATCCTCATAATTAATATTCGAGAAATTGCTCAAAATACGCATAGAGAACAGGAGGAATGATAACGTCAGATATTTGTAAAGTTCTTTAAGAAATAAATAAATCTGCATCACAGCAGTAGGCAGTTTCCAACTTTCTCTCCATCTTGAATGTTTCTTGGTTCTCTATTTAAAACCAAATTGTGCCATGAAATCTCAAAAATATATCTGATAAAGCAGTTTTAAAAGAGACTTAAGGAGGATACTTTTATCCGCATTTAATTGTATTGGATTTTCGTACGCTCTAATACGTTATTCTGTAAGTCTCCTTTCCCTGTGATTTCCTCTGTCATAGAATTAAAATAATTAAAAAAGATGTCGACACATCCAATTCGTCCAGAATACTACAGATGCTAAGCGTTAATCCAAAATTTCACATCAGACACAATTTTTAAGAATAATTCTAGAGATAGGATGATATTTTTAAAAATTATATTTCGAAGGGGAGAAGGTCGTCTTAATATTGAGTTGAAAAAGATGTCTTATTCGACAACAACCATTGAAATGAATGATACATGTTTAAACTCAGGAAAAATTAGGTGACGCCATTTTTTTTAAAAACTGAATCTTCAAATGATATTTCTATCATTGGTGGGGAAAAGAATTACATTTTTGTTTCTTTGGGGATTTTTACGTACAAAAGTTTTCACTAAAAGAAACGCTGTAAAATAGATTTTAAGACCTAATTCTTTAAGTGTTATGCTCCAATGCGAATGCGGATTCAATTGTAATGAATCTCAGTGGATGATATATTTTGATATACGTAAAAATGATATTTGTAGAATTATTTTAAAATATTTACTATGGTCATAAAGAGTGTTAAAACTTAAACACTTACCTAAAAATGCCAAGTTTCTAAAATTTAATAATAACAATCATTGTTTTCGTTATTTGTAGGCGCACAAAATACATATCTAGAAAAACCGACATTCATTCAACTAAATGAAAAAAAGGAAAAGTAATTACACAACTATTAATTTAAATATGAATGATGATTTGTTGTTAAATATAAAAATATTTTATAACTGAGTAAAAAATTATTCAGTGAATGTGCTTGTTATCATGCGAAATGGTTTTACTATTGTGCTAATTCAAAACAAATCTTTCTTCAGCAATTTGTTTTTAATTACATTTCCACACACATTTATAAGCCAAAGATCGTGCAGCAGAGAGTTTGAAATCATTTCATATACCTCACGGACAACGAACAGACGAGACGCAGAAAGCTTTATGTGGCGCTTATTAAGACATAAAAGGATCTCGTTAAACGGTCACTGCTCTCTTAGTAGTTTAAGCAATCGAATTTATTTCCGTTCCCAAAATAATATACGGAGACCAATAGTAATGATAATCTCTAATGAGGTCTCATTTTTTTTTAATTTTTCATTCTTACATATATTGCCTAATCATGACATACACAAAACGCATTCTAAATGTTCAATTTATTTTTATTCCGGTTTCGAAGGCATTTTAATATACCTATCTGGAGTAAATAAAAAATTTCGGATTTTTATACCTTTGAAGAAGCTTACAATATTACTTAAATGTCAAAATCCCATGATCTAGGTGAAAAAATTATTGTATTTAATTATCGATTACTTTTCATAACTGAGATTGATCATTAAGCCCCATTATGACACATCATAGAATATTCTGATTTAAAAACGCAATCTTTTATTTATGTTTCAAGTAATTTTTTAGAATATTTATGGATGATTTAACTAAGTAGAATGGAAATATTTGACAATAAAGTGATTAACATGCAAACATTTTCTCCTAGTATTGTTCTTTTCTAGTTTCTAATTTAAAATGTATTTTGTTCTCATTGTGTCATATAGAGAGAAAAACAAAAACAAAAAAGGCAATAATTTATGTGAAAATATCCTTCCACAAATCTGAAAAGTTAGATTTATCAGATTCTTCAGAAAATGTTAGCCGATTCTTCCTCTCACTTCAAAAAATGATTTAGGCTGCTATTTGTATAGTATATAATACAAAATTTTGATTTACAGTTGATGCTAAAAGTTTATCTATCTTATAAAAAAAGTTTATATATCTTCAATAATTTCTTTCAGAACACATTTTTAACCATAAAAATAAAAAAAATGCACTTGGTTTTTTACATGAGTTAAGATTCTAACATAAAGCTTTTCAAACAATTGGCGATGTCAATAGTGCCTGAAAAGGAGGAAGAGTTTGAAGTAGTGTTTTATAGATATTTCCTTGCATTAATGATAAACTTAAAGATAAAGAAGAAAGATGATGACTATGTATTCTCGATAATGATACATTTATTCAACCAAAATACGTCAAAACTCAGAGTAATAACTGCAACCCCTGATGTCAGTATAACAAAGGGCTCCAACAATCTGAATGAAATTGGTAAGGTGTACGGTGGTCCTCTCAGCAAGATGTGAGTAACAACAACGGGAGTAAAATCGCCAAATAATTCACCTGGAAGGGAATTGATTTTGGCACGGTTGTCAAAAGTAAAATCAACAAGAACCAGTCTGTAGACTGGGAGATCCAGTTCAAATCTCCTCATTTACCAAGTTCAACCGATGTCCATCCAATTGGGGAGAACATCAAAGGAATGAACTAGGACTTAAATATGAGATGGCTGTACATTCCAGTCTAGAACTACAGGTTAAAAATATCCAAGCAACAAAATTGCTTGTGTGTTTCTAACTGTGACACTCCACTCATAAACCGCAATTAGGAAATATAAACAATTGCGAAACATTCGTAAAATAGACCCACTATCTCGAATAGACCAACCCATGACATCAACAGAAATACGTTCCAAATCACACTGGATACTTCAAGGGATATACACCACAATGGCTGCAATATCTGGAAAGAAACTTTCTCTAAATATTGTTCATAAAGTCTTCAATAATGAAAAAGACTTTCCTCCCTAGAAAACGGTGTACAACGCACTTGTTTCTTAAGTTGCAACTGACAATGACAAGAATGAGAGCGTCTAATAATTGACCAGAGAAAAAAATTCCTTTATGGCCCAGTTTTTAAAGGTACAGCATAAATAGATAGCATAAAATTACCGGAAAATACCCCTTCAAATCTCAACTGTCAGCAAGATCAACCTACCTCTGTTAAATGGGTTTTACCATATTAAAGCCAAAAGTGAAATAAGCGAGTCCCGCATTAACTCACAGATGCTTCAGAAACTTTTTTGACTCGGTTTACTGGACTTTATAACATTCCTGCACATATTCCTGATCATACATCCACTTCTTATTACACTACCAAATATCTAGAGATTTTTAAACCACAAAATTTTAAAATTCAAAACTAAGGTAGAAGCTGTAATCTAAGATTGCTACTCATCTACAAATGTGCGTTTTAATCCACCAGGTATTCATGATCTGTTCTCATCGATTTATCATACTTCGACAAGTTTTATTAGCATGCGTAGAGTTAAATTTTATTAGAATAGTTTCTTTCTGAAATAATTTAATTATGCTCTGAACAAATTAATAAGTCTTCAACAATAAATGAAACCGGAAGGTATAAATTAAAACAAATACTGATTGAAAGAAATTGTATGTTTTCTACTTTAAATTACGTATTAATATATTTTCCAGTTTTGATTAAAATTATGTAGTTCCGATATGCATATTCCCTATATATTTTTAACCAGGTCTTGTTACGATGTTTTTATTTGAAACTTTTGCATTCACTAAGAACAAATTGTTTCTTAGTTGGTTGATTTAAATAAACATCATTTTAAAACTGCAAGAAATCTGTTGAACTCATAATTTATTATCTAATTAGATAAAGATACTGCATTTCTCTCCTAAATTTCCCCCGGAGAGTGGGAGAACTTTGAGTGTTAACTTAACATGCATCAATCATAACTTCACACGACGTTCTTTGCTGGAATTATTATTGGCATCATATCAAGAAAAAAATGTCATTTAATACTGGACATCACTTTTATTTTATACATACTTTATCCAAATTAAATACATATACAAATGTAGTAGAATAAAAAAATATGCTTCTTTCAAATCAAAAACAAAATTTCCTCTCTCTCCCTACTACTGTCTGCCATTCAATATTTACTCCAAATCTAAAGCAAATATAATGTGGCGCTGCCCACTGTCCGTCACAAAGGGCCGCTAACCAAAGATAATACTCCTAGAAATTTTATCAGGTGACGAAGTCGACACAAGTAGTGGCATCAAATCTCCACATCCCTGCTAAACGCTAAGAGTGACATGATGTGATCAATAACAAAGAGTAATAAGACCATTTGATATTAAACATAAAATATCACAGCACAAATGTTATTCTATCATATATCACAATAAATAACTTCAGAATATTTCAATTCCCTCTTATACAATTCCTAAGAATCGGTGTATTGACTCCTATTGAGAAATTGGACATTTTATTCAATTCTTATTGCTTAAAGCGATAAAGGAGGGGGAGGAGAAAATGAAAGACAAATAATTTTGATTAATGACTTCTGTGGGGTAAACAATCAGAAATCGCATTCGTTATTTCCCAAACAACCCGTGAATAGAAAACAACTATTCCTCAAAATCTACCCTCGGTGGATTAATTTGCGTTCCCCGAAATTCCTACAACGTACTCGTTATCGTGGATGGAAAAACAAACCTGAAGTATGAAAGAACTTTAGCATGACATTTCCTACACTATGCAACATATTTTTCCGGAAAACAAGGCTCTAATGTTCCGTGTGTGTTTTATTTGAAGGACCTATCCTCCCACGCTCCGGAGGTTTGCCGGAATGTCGTCGATGGAGCATGGGAGTTCGTGAAGTGTGTCATCTTCCCGTTCTTTCGCTATCGGCTTTTGTTCAAGGGTTGGAGGCCGCTTTTAGTTCCCGTCCTATGTTTAGTGAGTTATTGTAATTAAGGTTTGTAGTCTATAGGGAAAAAGAAACTTTTGTGAGGGTTGATGGTATTTCTACATTTTTTAGAATTAAACATAATTGTATGGTTTTCCGATCACAAAGAAGACATTTTGAAATTAGTTTCGTGAAAATATTTCCCATCGAATTTCCCCCCCATAAACTTATTGTCCCTGGAAAAAGTATAAAGAGAAAGTCTTTTTTTAACTCCTTTCACTGGAAGGAGGCGGTAAATATTTTTTTAGTGTTCCATAATTATTGTACCACTTATTTGTTTTGTTGCAGCATTTTTTCATTCTAATTAATAATATTTTCATCGAAAGTTAAAATTACGACCTTAATTAATAATATTTTCATCGAAAGTTAAAATTACGACCTGTAAGTAAAACTATTTAATATGAAATTTAAAAAAAATTTCTGTTACTTTTTTTTTTTCGAAATGAATCTGTTTTTAAGATATGGGGTACATTCTAGCCTTCTAAATATGATTTTATGTATCGTGCGCAGTTTCAATATTGTTCTAGATTCAATAAAAGTGCTAAACAGACAAAAATGGTACTATATAAATATATATATATATATATATATATATATATATATATATATATATATACAATGTATTTGAACTTATTTAAAAAAAATGTGCCAGAAATTAAGGTATAAGGTGTTTTGAAATCTTATTTTTCTGCATAGACCATAACGTGTAACAAAACTTACATAATCTAACCTATTGATTATTAACCAATATTCCTCTTAATATGAGCTTTCAGTTTAAGTAAAGTTTCTTTCGGTTATTGAACAAAACAAATCGAACAGCAATGTCATTGCAGTTTACTATTATACATATTATACTAATCTCTGCACTATACAAAACTCAACTTATATTAGTCTGAAACATGCATGAGTACTGTAAATTACTACACCAATTAATCTATTCGTATGTTAAACAAGTTGTGCTCAAAAAATATCGGATAAAAAATTTTCATGCGTTATTAAATGAACTTGGGGATGCATAGTTTGTTTCCCGATTGTGGAAGATTCTAATTCACAAGCATAGCTTTTTTGAATATGCGAAAGTCGTCAGTCACCTGATGAACATGGATAAGTGAGGAAATGTAAGTGAGAGTCATCTGATTTTCGTTTCTAACAAAATGATAGAAAAAAAAACTAAAAGTTATTTTAATAAATATTGTGAAACTCTCATAGATTATCGATTGAAAACACTCCTTAAAATTCAGTAGATCAACGAGAAGGAGGCACCACACAGAAAGAAAGAAGTGCTACAAACCGCTTCTAAGTTGAACTCAGAATGGAGCACAATCTAGTGCGATCTAACTGTACAAGAATGAGATAATCATTGTCTAAATAAATAAGACAAATAATGTAGTGTAACTCCTCTGGGTTATTCGTTCTAAACAGACACTAATGACTTAAAGATTTCACAATTTAATGACGAGACTTTGTGAATCAATCCTTATGTTGTGAATGTCCAGAATTACTCATAGTCAGTCTATTCCACGTCAACGCGTTTGTAATTTAATCTAATGTCAACATTGAAGAATAATCTTACCTGCGTACTCGGTTCTGAGTTAATTAACTTGTAACGATTAGGGATATTAAGTACACAAACGTCTGCTCATTTTTGTCTTAAATCCATTCACTACACTTCTTATTTTTTAAATTGGTGTATCACACTTCATTTGATTCAAAACACGTACATACACAAGAAAATAAACTTAAGTATGAATCATGAAGTTACTAAAGGAAAGGTTCGTGAATATCCCAATGTTACTATAAAAGAACTGATTTACTATCAGAGAGCTTTCAGACGATTTGAATATGTGTTAGTTTCAATTCGATACAAGATTTAAGTTTCAGATGCTAACGATCGACGGGATGCAATTCCTTTTGGAGATCGTACTCGAATTACTAGAGACATTAAACGGCGATTCCGACTTCCTCAACTTAGAGATAATTAGCGATGAATCCTGGTCTATAGGTACAATGCAGAAACAAAAGGGCAGTTACCAAAGGGCTACTGTGGGTGATGGGTTACAAAGGCCCTGGGCATAGTTCTCCGCTTGCGTGGAAGGGTTGCCGTTTATCAGGAGAGGGGGGTATTGCACTTCTGTAGAGAAGGTGTTCTGAAAACAGCTCTGATTTTAACGAATTGAATATTTGAATGGTTTTTTCCCTTTATGTATATATATATATATATACCCAACTCTTTTTTTACACGATTTTGAAATACCGTGGTTCACCAATATTCTTTTTTACACGAATCTTTTGTTCTAACACGAATACCCAAATTTTGTTTCCAAATATTCAAATGCTGTTTTTACCGCTTAATACCTCCTCTTTGATTCAGCCACTCGATGAAGGTATTATAGCGCCGCATTGCGCAACGTAAAGCAAACGTTTAAATATATTTTGCTCAAGGAAGAAAGAAATTTCATTATTGTGGAAGCATGAAGAATGTTTACGATTGTGGATTGCATTACACATGCTTTTCTTACCATCGGACAGTTGTGACAATTGACCTTAAATGCTTGTTGGAAAAAAATTTAAAGCATGCGTGAAAAGTGGAAGTTTCTTAGTACAAAAATAAGCTGTGTGTTCTGGAATTATAACTTTATCAAATGCAATTGGTGGTTAAAACCCTTTGAATTAGGACGATTTGATGGAATTTACAACCGTTTATGATAATAAAGAAGTCGATAATGATGAGCTCGAAGATAAAGTTCAACTATTATTAGTTGATTTAATTCGAGAAGGCTTGAAGTTGCTATAAGTGTAGAATATTTTCTTACTCATGATGCTTACACAGAGTGCGAATTAAAATTTCAACGTATTATTAAGTTTTGTGTAGCAGGTTGTCAAGAATTATTTAAGCAGCTTGAGAAAACACCCTCCCCCCTCTAATAACACACTTTGTAACAACAAAAAACCCAACAAAGGCCTTTTATAACGAACTAAATTCTTCAGTTGAATCAAAGCCGACAGTTGTGCAAAAATATCTGACACATCTACTGATGATAGCATTTTTGATCCAGTTCGTAATAAACGTGCACGCTTGTTATCAAGTAGCGATGGATAGCTGTTAGTTAGTAGTTTTATTCCTAATTTGAATTTGAATTCTTATGTATTGTATGTACCTATGGATTGAATTTTCACTGATGACTAATTTAATTTTTTTATTATAAAAATTAATTGCTTTATAAATATATAATATGGACTTCATTATTACTTTTTTTGCACGTTTTTTTTGAAAAATATTTAGAGTTTTTTCATCTTACAAAGTTTTTTAAAGTTGTGGAACATATCACCAAATTTACCATACGTCGCATGTATTTTTTTACACGATTTGTTTTGAACTGTTTTCTGAGGAACGTATCTGCCACATAAAAAAAGAGGGATATATATATATATATATATATATATATATATATATTTTATGTGAGTGAGTGTGCGTAAAATTAATGGCATCTTTAACTAGCGCAATGAAGAAACTTTAAATATTTCAGAACTTCCTGATTTTATACACATAATACGAGAGATAGGTATTTACATCGTGATAGCGGTAAACGCAGCTCAATTTACGTTCCTTCACTTCTTTGGGTAAGTGAGAAGAGCTGGTTGCAAAATTATGACAATCCTTATTGAGGAATTTTTTGTTTTGTTTATTATTTTTATGAGGAATTGAAATGCAAGGATATCTTCAGGTCACATAGTATTAGATATAGAGAACATTAGGTATTTTATCTGCAGACAAAAAGTCTAATAGATAAAAACCTTTCTGTATTTGGAACCTTAGAATAAAGCTGATTCATATAAATTTGTATAGATTAACCACATAAATTAGAAGCTCATATAGGTTTGTATCAGAAAGAAAAGATAAACTTCCCACTAGAAGCGTTAAAGTATGTAGAAAATTAAAAAAAAATTAAATTTAAGTGAAATAATTATACAAACACACACACATATATATATATATATATATATTCATCGAAAATACTGGTACCTTTATGCTGAAGGAAAGGAAACATCACAGAATATTCAATAAAATATTAATTTCGTGAAAATTAGCAATTATACTAGTTTGTATTTATTAAGGCTTCTCTTCAATCACCGCATTTTTCAAACCCTAATGCAGAAAGAAAAATTGTCTTAAAATTGGAGGGGGTCTTATGGAATAAAGTTCGCATTAAAATATAAATATTGCAATGTTTAAATACGTGGCTTTAAGATGTAAATGATAGGTATTCATGATGGTTCTATGTTAGGAGAACAGGTAATGATAGAGTAATGGGTAACACAACCAGTACCCTATTACACTGTATCATCAAAATCTCAATCACACTGAAGTATCCTTTTCTTGGAACATATCAGGGACATCTTCATATCCCAATAGAATCATCACCTTAACTTCATCTTCGAAGTCTTCAAATTTATGGAAGGAATCCATTGCTGCTTGGTTTATGGTGTAAAGATGAGTCCACGTCCTCGGATGATGAGGAACTAAAAACTCACTTTTAAATGAGTGTTAAATTTAGGCCAAGTTGTGAAACAAATGGCACAAAGTTATTCCTACACATCAACAATTGTTGTCAAAAGTACATTCTTAAGCTACCTTCGTATCACAGTTGTTATCTACCAATGGCAATATATTAATATAATAAGTACAAAACTTCAATTATTGTAAATAAATAATATAATAATAATAAACGATGGAAACGTACGCCATCATTCGTTAAATCATCTTGAGCCATATGCGTGATTCACCTGGGATACACTTTGTTCCTGGAATGTCTAAAGTTATTAGTCAGTAAAAACATTTACTTTTAAAAGTTCAATTTTATTGCAAATATATCTATATTGTTGTTATAAATACTGAGGGCCCTAGAAGTCTTAAAAACATATCCTGTAAGCTAAGAAACATCAGTTTTTAAAATGATATAAATTTATCAATGCAGAAATTTGGAACCATTACTGTATAATATATTTGCTTTACTTTTTCATATTTTCATATTTTAAAATGATAAAGTTATAAAGAAATATAATATTGGACAATTTTTCAAAATTACGAAAATCGACATTTTGGCTTCGCATAGGATTCTAAACGGAACATTGATCAATATTTACTTATGCTATTAACTCAAGGGAAAAATGTTCTTAAGTATTAAATTTATATATATATATATATATATATATATATATGTATGTCTTAAAAATTTAGAGAAACATTTGTTAAAATTACATTTATTTCTAAAGTTATGAAATTTTCATTAAAAATCCAAGTAAAATTTACACAAAGTTTAATCCATACATTTATCTAAAATTGATGGTAAGTCCTTAAAATATCCTGAATCAATTTCACTTTATAAGCTTTAAGAGCATTGTTCCATTGCTGCCTGGTATTTTAAGCATTTTGGCCTTGCGAGCTTCACCGGAAGCTTCAGTTGCTCACTTATTAGTAATGGAAACACGCACTTTGTCGACACTTATAACTTTAATAATATTTTTCCTGTTCGTGTTCAAACCCAGTGCAAATATCAATCAATTTCCCTTTTGCATCCATCATTGAATTCACAAACAGCCATAAATGACTCATTTATTTATAGAATTTTAGCTCTCAAGCATCTTCTCAACAACTTTATATGCGCCAAATTTATAACACTGGAACGCTGTGAGGGGAGGAGTCATTTCTATACCGAAGCATGCGAATTATTTCCTAAAATACATAAATTTTGATAGATTATTTTTAATTTTCTTGACTTTTATTAAATTTGAAGGAAACATTCACATTTAGTTTTTGGGAATTAGCTTTTTTCAAACTTATTTTACGGATAGACATACCCATAATATCTAGTATAAATTGGACACGACAGCAATTTCAATTCCCCTATGTCCAATTTTCTGTTCTGTGTGATTGCTCTATTTTATTGTGAAAATAAATATTGAAGAGTAGGAAGAGTCTTAGAATGGTGGTTTTTGACATCTGCCCCCCCCCCCACGAGTTCTGTTTCAGTTACACTTACACCTACTGACATATTTTTTCTAGCAAAAACATTGCACGTTTGATTTTCTGTGAGATATGATTAGATATAATTTTTGTGAGGTTTTATTTCATTCTTTGTGACTTTCTGTAAATAAAAATCTAAAATATCTCGGTAAAGAGGTTTTACTACTGAAGAAATAACCACGCTTCTTAGAGAAAAATTCTGGATAAATTCGTCATGAAATTAATAAATAAATAACAAAAAATTCGTAATAGAAACATTATAAATTCGCAATGATTTCTAAAGCATATAATCGCTTAATGGAAGTTGCACAAACTGTTACAAGTCAGGCCAGAAAATAACAATCGATGAGCAAGCAGTTATTTTCTAAAACATTTTGTCCATTTATACACTTTATAGCATCGAAGGCTGACAATTAATGAACAAAGTTTTTAGATAGTTGCAGATTTAGAAAGTAAGTATTGTTCAAACACATTTCCTTACCTAGTAAAAAATGAAGAACAAGATCAGGCTTTAAAATGAATTGAACCGTTCGAAAATATAGGAAGAAATGTCATAATTTATCAGATTCTTACATATGTTGCATTGGATGAGAAAATAAAGGAGAAACGGACAAAATTATTTGGCACTGTGAATAGGGCAAGATGAGAAATTCCACAAATTTAAGAAAAGATGAGTTATATTTAACAAAAATGTTGAAAAGGAAGAATTGGCTCAGCACTCACAGTTTATGAGTATAAAACGAAAATGATTATATTAAATTTAAGTCCTATGCCTTCAAGCGTAATAATTGTAAATAATTCAATGAAAACACCAGAAAACTCGTTACTTTTATTAATACAATAAAATATGGCGTATATATTATTGACCAAATGGCAAGGCAATATCCAGTGAAAACAGGTTCAAGAAGATGGCCAGTTTGCGCTTTATTCAATATTTTAGACTTTGCTATTACATACTCTTGGATTATTTTTTTATAACTGATGGGGAAGAATTATCAATATGTACTTTTATCCAAACATCAGCTAAATAATTGAGAACAGATTGTTTTGAAAAATACCTTAAAAGAATCAGTAAGAATGAAAAGAAATTATGAACAGAAAGTCCACCTAAGTATAAGAAATGCGAGGTAAAAAGATGTCACGGAAATATGACAGATAAAATATTTTCTTGTTATAGAAAGATATGTTATAAATGTTTAAAATGTATAAGCTATATGTTTATTGATCATAAATACTGTAAGTAGTTATTATTTTAGTATATATTTTCATATAATCTTGCAAAATATCATGATTTTACTGTAATATTTTATGTACCATATTTATTTTCAAAAACAATATTAAAATACATAATTCTTCTTTAATATTGATCAGTGTTTGAGCTCATACATACAAATAATTTCCCACATCTCTCTGACATTTTGGACATTGGTGCGGATAACATTACCATAATATGTTGTTTTTCTGTTTTTGATGTCAGTGTATGCTTATGTTTAGGTCAGTGTTTGACGACTTTCTCCACTACTTGCTTTTCTTAATTTTCCAACTAAGCTTTCGATCTCAATCAGCGAGCTACCCATTCGCTTCTCGACATGTCGAACACACTCTATTTTTCCAACTGGGACTCTGCCGCCATATGTTTTTTCAACAACAGGAAAAAAATGTCTTATGAATCTCCATCGCCTATGTATTATTGATATTTCAAACCATGTTTGCAATCTGATTTAAAAACCGTCTTTGAATTCCGCCGACTTGTATTTGTCCAACTTTCCTCTTTTTTTTACAGATGTTTTAATACTCAGTCAAAAAAGCGCTACATTTGAACCCAAACATTTATTCCTTGCAGAAGGATTTCATAATTTTAGTGTCAAAGAATTTTCCACTATCAGCTCCAATCAGAATGCAGAAAACGGCAAGATATGTATGGCCACGCGTCCCTTCACCCCTAACTGCAATACTATTTTCCATGCCATCAATAATTCTTTTTTTAGCAGCATATTTCTTCATTAATTAGGCACCTCTCTCCCAAATGATCTATCTTTGAACTGATTACATAAAAACTGCATAAGAGGTTCATTATTTTTTTTATAAATTTTAACTTATTAAAACCGGGGAAAATAATAAAAAAAATTCTACCACGTCCAGTGTTTTTGTAAAATTCAAATGTTTGGTTTCATTTAACGTGAAATTTCTATTTAACTGAAAATTTGGTATTCTATTTTTGATTTAAAAAATATGACTTCTCATATCAGTATTATTAATAACAAAGAACATTTGGACTAGATAATAAATGAAAAAAAAATTAGAAAAACATTTGAAGGAGATAATTGGCAAGGAAGAGGTTGAAATAGATTTGGTGCTAGGAAGAAAGTCATATGATAAGGTCCAAAAATGGTTTAATTATCTTAAAGAGAATTGTGATTAATACTACTACATGTTTCAACGTGTTCTCTGTGGTACTAGGAATAAGTATCAGTACATCTGCAGTCAGATTAGATAATATTTCAATCAGCTATATAACTTCAATATCTCGTTTGATATGTAAAACAACACTTAGTTTACTCACAGCATTCAAATGTTATTATACTCGCGGGTTTTTTTTTTTTTTTTTTTTTTTGGATTATGGTTCAAAGCTATGTTATTTCTCTGGACATCTTTTGTTTCATTTGTGGTGAATATACGACAGAAAGTGAACAAAGAAACATAAGTGATTGTGTGAGGAAAGTTTATTTTGCTTACTTCAAAATGAAACTTGGCGATTTAGAAAAAGCATGGATCCTACAGTGTGCAGAAGATGAGTAGAAGATCTTCGTTTGGGACTTAAGGGCAAGAAAAAAACTCATTTCATTTTGTATTTTAATAATATAGCAAGGACAGAAAATCTACAATACTGACTGCCTTTTCTGTTTGGAAGATTTAAAAATATTTAATATAAAAAGTAAGAAAATTTCTTACCTCAACTATAACTCAGCTATTTGTTCAATGTGCCACAGCTCTGAAATACCAGTTCCACGGCCACCTTTCAGTTTGGATATCCTGAGTGAATCAGAGACACAATACTTCTCCAGGACAAATATATGCTATGGCTAATATTTATCTTTGACGAGGGAACTCAACATTTTTTCTCACAGTGAACTTAATAATCTAGTTAGACATTTTAGCCTTTCCAAAGATGTAGCCGAATTGCTATATTCAAGGCGTAGAAACTAACCTGGGAACGTGGTCAGGAATATAGAGAGAAAAAAAAGTTTTCAGTTTCAGTTTTTGAGTTCCCTATTTATTTATTTATTTATTTTTATTTTTTATTTCAGTTTTCGGAAAATGGGAATTTTAGTTTTTCGCAGTCATGTTCAAGCGCTCGAGAAATTCTTTGAAGAAGAATATGATTCATCTGTGTGGCTGCATAATAGAAACGTATTTTTTTCTGTGGGACCCTTGGTGCATGTGGAAGAAAACTATGATGATTTGGTTATGATTCTTGAGAAAATGAAACATCAAGAGCATTAATGGGATGTTTTGTGGAGTCTTCAAAATACTATTCGTATTATTGGCCAGCAAACATGTACAAAATGTCCATCCTTTTTACATTTTTGGGACAGTACAGCCAAATAACTGCAATGGACAAACACTGTCCGGACTCACCGAAATGCCTTAATCACCGACGAAAAGAAACCGTATCAATACACCTTGGCTCAACCAAAACGGTTTTCACAACCATCTTTTTATAATAAATTGGGGCTCTCGAAGCAGTTTGTTAAATCACTGCTAAAAGATGGGTAACGTTTCTGACGTCTGCGTTACAAGTTCCCGAAACTGTTCAAAGTCAACTTGAATGAGGCAGTTTTTTTTTACTGTGTTCGACATACGAAAACTTTTACATGATCCCGTTCTTTTTGGAAGCCACAGTAGGAAAGTAAAAAGAAGCACGGGACTCTTTCTACCGGGAAATTAGGGTGAATGATTTCAGCACGATGTCCTTGATATCGAGAGAACGCTACCAAAGAACAAATAACGTCAATATGCTTGCTGACTGTTGTGGGATTCTATAATGAGAAAATGAAGTTAAAAAAACCTAAGTAAAATAGAGTTCAGAAAAGCATCAAGGAAGAAAAGGTTTTATTGGAAAAGGAAATCGATATAAAATTGTAAATATATCATAAAATAATGTTTCATTAATTATAATAGTTTATACGTTTAGCTCAATTTAATAAAATAAAGGATTTTTAATTACTGTAATTTTTTGGCAAACCTCTCTTGTTTTGCAAAACATTATACTTGAATGAGGAGAAAAGAGGTCATTTTTTGATTCAGCGCTTTTTGAAACATACAATTCATTTAAAGTACTCCATGCAGTAGGAAAAAAAATGTTTTTCTTTGCATTCATGTGTTATGTTTTCTGAGAAAATAGCTTTGTGAATCGAATTTTTGCAGTGAATTCTACATTTTCTACAAATTACTAGGAATGTGGATGGCAATTTTTAGTGGATCTATCATTCATCTATGCTCATCCATAGCACAACATACAACGCATACATTTTTCTAATTGTGAGAACATTGAATCAACATCACTTAATCTATACATCTAACTAATTCTGAATCTTTTTTTCGGTATTTATCGCCTTGAAATATTTCCATTGTCAGACTCTGTCCATATTCGTTTTTTAAAAGAATAATCTATATTGAAACTCTTTCTAAAAGCGATCAAATAACAGAAAATTTCGAAAGAGAGGGAGAGAAATTAAAGTAAATAAATGAACTTAGAAATGTAAAATATTGATTTGTGCTATTGTGCGAATCATTCACAAGAGTATTTTGATATTAACTGTGGCTTTTCTACTAACACTATTGTGCAAGAGGAAAAAATAAGTAGAAAATGCTCTGCTAGCTAAAAGTGGCGTCTCAGTGGCATGTTTTTGTTTACTTTTCATCAGCATGATTAAGTGTTTTTTAGTTAACTGGAAAATTGTAGTAATATCGATAAAATATTCGTACCAAAATGTTCAGAAAAGAAAGAGCATTAACGGGTTTTTTTTCCTTAAAAAAATCGAAACTTTCAAGTTTAAGGACCTGATATCTCTTAAATATTTTCCTTCAAATTAAACACAAAAATAGTATAAAATACTGAATATCTAAAACTAAAATCACCCCATAAGACTTGGCGAAAGTCTTATGGTTTGGTACTTCCTGTAAAATCAGATTTCACATTTGCTAACAGTGATTTATCAAACTTCAAGAAAAAAAATACGATATTTGAGTTTATACGATCAACCTGCTAAAAATAAGTGGAGAAATGAACGCGTAAGTTAATAATTGACTTTTCTCGAAGCATAATATTGTAATTAATTCCACCGTGGGTAGCATAGAAATTAGGCTATTATGCGAGAGGAAATGATAATGATTTTTACGTCAGAACATCTGTTCCATGATGGTTAGAGCATTTATCTCTCCTTCAGTAAGAAGCGTTGAAAAATTGTGTGAGGAAGTGATTTTTAAGAAATGGAGGTGATTAAGACAATTAATCAGTTGTAAACAACTTTGGAAGGATGAGTATTTAAACTCGGAATCTTTTCCGTCACGAAAAAGGGTGAAATCGTTAATAAGTTAGTTGTTTGAAAACTTTAGAATAGTGCAGGTCTTGTTTTCATTACTATTGACTTAGCGGTATTTTTCTAAGATATTGGGCTATAAAATATATATGAAAGAGAAACATTTAAGACATTCAATGAAATTTTGGACTTGACATTAAAAATATGGGTATTAGCAGTAGTAAAGTAATGTAGAAATATTGAAATATAATTTATTTTGCATAAAAAATGTTAAAATCAATCAATCAAGTATTTATCATTTCAGAATAACATCTAATCAAATACATACATTACATAACGTTAAATATTTAAATTTACGTATACCATAAACCACATATTTTCAACTTATGAATGTAAAATTAGTCTTAGTGTTAATATATGTCAACAATAATTACATTCTAGAGCTACGTATATATGAAATATATAGAAAAATATATAGAAAGAGAGGAACCAATAATAAAATTCTGTGCCAAGGAGAAAAATGAATGTTCCAAAGATGAACCTATAGCAATGCGCAAAGAACAAATGAGCTTGAAGAATTGTTTAATAAAAGAACAGATTTGAGATGAACAGAGAGCTATTTTTATCACAAGTATGATAGGCGAATGATTGTTAGTTTCTTAATGTCATACTTAGATGCTACACGAGGTCTATTGACTATGGATGTCATGGTCAAGTGAAGAAGTTAAAGCTTGAGTTGATATCTCTCCATCTATAAAGGATTTGGTACCATGGCACATTTCATGTGCATCAATTTTACTACACAATAGAAGTTTACTGACATCAGGAATAGAACACATGATTGGTGGAACAGTAAAGAATAAATTTCTGC
>BMAW01107756.1:0-22748 GCA_019974015.1 Nephila pilipes | reverse complement strand
TTGTGACTGTTGAACAATGTAAACAGAAACATTTTTACCTATTACATTAATGCTTAGGGCTTCCATGCTAGGCTTAAATACTTAGTTTCTTATTTAAAAAAAGTACCATTTTAAGATTATTTTATTGAGCGTCATATATATCTATTATGTCAGTATTTTGTTGATAATCTTGAGAATGTAAACAAATGTTTCTACTTAATATATATATATATATATATATATATAAGCAAGAATAATGCTACATCTACTCCTTCAGTGTTACATTTATAAAAGCAATTTTATAACTTCAGCAATATTTTTAAACGTAAAATTAAGACATTTTTCAAAATTTTCTCCCAAAATATTAAAAGTTTAGGGATTTTTTGGGGATACTTAAATATTACACGTATAAGATTGAATTTTTGTCTGCTGTTATTTTCGGCTTTTATTAATAACTATTTTTAATAAAAAAAAAGCTTTAAACCACTGAAATATATTATACTGTTTTCTTAAAGACTTAAAGTTTGACTTTGTAAGGGAGACCTAAGTATAGGATAACAGGTTGAGCATATTTGGGCATTCATGAGCGGCCATAATTTACAACTAATTATCAACTTGAAAATTTAGATTTTCAAAAGACTTCTTTTTTCGTAATGTTTCAAATATATAGACATTTACGATATATTTCAGACAAAAATTAATTAATTATTTAAACAGCAGCTTTAAAGTTATAATTTAATCATTTATTGTAACATATATCTGTTATTCAACACATAGTATCGTATAATACGGATAACGCATGTGTGTGTGTTTGTGTGGGAGTCCTATTTCTACTACTTGAAAACTTTTTAAATTTGGGAAAATACTTATTTCTGAGATTGAAGGAAATTAATTTAAAACCTTTTTCAAAATTGAACTTATGAAAATTCCCTCTAGCTCATTTAAGAAAATTAAAATTTAAGAAGGAACATGAAACTCATATTTAAGCCGAATTTATTTGTAAAAAAATTAGTTTTGATAAATAAAAGGATTTTACAAATTGAAACTTGTGTTAAGGTGAAACGTATTCATTAATGTAAAAATTGTATGAAATTTGTATTAAATTTTTATGAAAATGGTGATGATTATTGTAATGAGGAAAAATAATACGATCTGATTTTATGGCTTCCTTTGGCTTAGGAAGTGGTTTTTCAAAGCAGCAATCCAGCAGAATGTGCCTCTTTGATGGTCTAAAATAGCTATAGGAGAATGAGGGAAATTCTTGAAGTTTTTGTCAAACTGTAAATGAATTGAATTTCATCACTGTTTAGGCAAGCAGTGTAAGTGATGTTAAGGTGAGCGCATATGCCCAATTCCAATTTGTATGCTTGACGGTTGCACGCGGTGAGTGGGAGTGAAATAAAGTTGAGCGAAATAATGAAAGTATGAGATGAGTGCCTTCAAAACAATCATTTTCGCCAAACGTAATGCTCAAATTTCAATTTTATGTGTGCTGCATATCACTTTAGTAACTACCACTCAAAACTGGTAATACCAATTGAATTTTAGCAGCATACACGAGGAGTCAATATCAAAAGGATTAAATTGCAACAGCTTAGAGAAACTGTAAGTCTGATATATATGATATAAAAAATACTTAATTGAATTTTCTCTCTTGGAAATATTTATGAAATAGTCCATACATTGAAGTTAAAACAATTCATCCATCTATAGATAACAAATATATTTAATATTTTATAAAAGCTCCATTTAAAATATTAACCGTTCAAGGTTTGTAAAAATATTATGGGGCAAGAAGGAAATTTGAAAATAGAGGAGGATCGTTAGGGTGGCCTCGGGGGTGGGAAGCATGTCACCGGTATTTAGAAAAGACATCATATCCCGAGTGAAATGAAGAGATCACTAGTGTGCCTTAGGGTTATGGTTACCGTACCTAAATATGGCACGTTTCTGAAGGCCGGGGTCTTAGAAGAATGATGAATATTCCTGCACTAATTATACTAATTCAACTTACAGGATTTTACAGCTTGTATTACTTACTATAGAATAGTTTATACTGAGGAAATTATGTTAAATTACATAAATTACTCATCCAATCGAAATAAACTCCAGAATACGATCCAAATAGATTTCCGGAATGCTATCACCTTTGGAGAAAATTAGGAGGAAGCAGCGACGTATAAATAATACTTTGAGCATTTTTGGACGTGATGAAATATTTTATTTACTAATCTGAGTGAGAAATGCCCTAAAAAGGGATAATAGCCTTTGCTGCTTCATTTCCCTCAAAAATCATCATGATCGATCAATATGCAAATATCATGAGCATCAATCAATTATTTTTCAAATAGCTTGAGGAAAGATAGTAACAATAAATATATAATAAGATAATTCTTTTTAACCGAGCTCTACTTGTACTTTTTATTTGGTGCGAGTTCAGGTGTCGTCTTCGTCACTTGATTGAGATTCAAAATTACGGGGGCCGTCGCAATTAGCCCTCGTGTTGCTTTTCAGGAGAGCGTTAATATACAATCACAACACTATTTTCCTTTTCATCTAGGTAAATAATACTTTTGAGAGATTATATCTTATTTTCCTCCTGTAAGACGAGAAGCATTTTTTCACTGAGCCGTGTCGTAAATATTTTACAAAAGAGTTCCACAAGGAAAATTGTTTCAACTGTGAATGGGAATTGATTCTTGTTTCAATAAAGAATAAATAAATGGAAGAAAAACACTAATAATCAGTAGGGGTTAGTCAAGAATGTGAGTTTTGTTATTTACTTATTTTATAAGAAAAAAACTAATAAAAACATTTTAAGATTCCACCATTCTTTCTGGCAAATTTCTTTTAACAAAATACAAAGCTTTTGAATTATTTGGAATCCATATATTCCGAGGAAAAGTTCTTTCAATAAAATATGTTTAAGCCTTTTTAAAATCAAGGGGAATCTTAAGTCTTGTCAAATTTGTTTTCGAATTATCAATTTATGTAGGAGAAATTTTCTAAAAGAAAATGCAAAAATAAAAGTACTATTTTTGAGAATCACAAACAATTTCGAAATAAAAGTAATTGTTATTTGATATTCTAAGAAATATATTTAAATTTTGGGTTTACCACGTCATATAAATAGGTTTTATTTCCTGTAAGCCGATTCAAAAGAATTCGATTTGATTTGAGTTTCTCGTAATCCGGTTTAATATGAGCGTAAATATTAAAAAGGATCAAAGTAAGCACATATAAAATTCCTTTTAATATTGGACATTGAAAACTGTGATTTTAATGATTCGATGTTTTATTCTTTATTCCATTCCTTGTCAGTGCTACTTCAGATAAAGTCGCTATATTTAGAAGGACTTTCATCTTCTCAGGAGAGAAATATCCCCTGGGTTCCTCGATTCAATTACTACACATATGATTATAGATTCGGTATATTGCAAGAAAATTGGATTCGTTCTCGTATTGCCATCATCGAAAGATACGGAAAAAGAAGTTTTCGCTTGGGTATTAAATCAGCTTTTCATGTAAAATCGCATTAAGAATACTGTGCTTCAATAATATATACGAGTCTTCCACCAATCAAACATATTTATTTGCCTCGTTTAATAAATATAGATAACAGAGTTTTATTGAAATATTTAAGTAATGGCCTAGTTATTACATTTCAATTTTACATATCATAAAGTCTATGCTAATAAACCTTGTACTTAAATTGAGTGACTGCGGGCTTACGGTGCAAGGGCCGAATCTGGTTTTGTTCTGCCAAGCATTTGTTGATAAATATTATGAAAAAACATAGTGTAAACCTGATGCAGAAGCCATAAACTCAAATTCTCTTTCAAAAGAAAACATCTGAGAAAGGGAAAAAAGCGTAGGGAAGAGAAATGGGAAAAGATCCCTAGATGTTGCCTGAGGAAGACGAGTCCCCTAAGACGTCTTACTCAATTGAAACAATGAGCTTATAGAATCAATTCGTATTAAGGTCAAATGACGAGAACCAAACCTGATCCGGTACACCATTATCCTATTACTTGATTTAAATTAAAGTATCTATACTATATGTACGTGAAATATTTTGATGAAGCACGCTTTTCAATCATGATCAAGAGATAAATACAATACTTCTAAACAGATGCATCACTTACCAAATTGTCGCTTGATTTGAAGTAGACCGCCACAAGCCATTTTGAATTTTCAGCTTCGTAATTTTCATCCCCGATCAAGTAGGGAAGAATAGAATATGATTTTTCAAATTCTCTCATGACACTTTTGAATGATTATAAGACCCTTCAACGAGCAGTTGGCATTTATCATTCTCTGATTTACTTCTTTTAGATGGGATCCCGAATGAGCTTTTCTTTCTGTGTCATTGTCCTCCATGAACAAGATAGGGAATACCTTAGATATCTTTCCCTATTTTTGATCCCTTCCTCTCTTTATCAACCAACATTTAACCTTTTTTTTTATTCCTTCTACACTTTACAATTACAGACAATTTTAAAAGATCAAATTCTTAAACTTTATCTAGTTAAAGAAAAGAATTTATGATAAAAAATATTTTACTTAATTTATCCTGCAAGAGAGAGACAAGAATCACACGAGGATTATTGTAAAAGAAACTTATAATTCTGAATCATGTTCAAGTGACAAAAATGACACCTAGGCTGGAATCTCACTTTCAAAACATTCTACAAAAAATTTTCTTAGAAGAGGACTTTATGAATAAGGAATCAAACACTTGGTTCGAGTGAAACATCGTCGACTGCAAAGTTTAGATTCATGATTCAATCGGCTACTGTGTTCGAAACAACAATTACAAATATATCTTTTATAATGCTATTTAATAGTCTTTTTACACATTTCACGATAAAATTCCCTTAAAATTCTACAAATTTCTTGAATTCGTCAGTTTTAGAAACTTTAAAATTAGATTTTATTCATTCCGTCGTTTGACAAAAATAAAAAAAAAAAAATGTCGAATAAAAAATAATTATTTGCTAAATATTCAATAAAACTTAATTTATATACATTTTCCCTTTCTTTACATCATATCGGGATCCAAGATATTTTTCTGTTACAGTGATATAAAAAAGTACAAGCAAATAAATCAAATTTAGGCATTGCTACGTAAGGCAATTTTATAATGGGGCAGATCTAAAAAATATGTTTTAGTAAAAATTTACTACAAATAGTTGTTAATCCCTCTACTCTCCTCCCCTCCATTACTTACATATCGCTATATACGTGTTTTGTTTTACCAAGACAGATACTAATGACAGTCAATTGTTACCGTCTTCCATAACTTGCTATTTTTGGCCTCAATAGGCAAAAATCTCAGGAAACAAGATCTGATGAATACAAGTCAAGATTAAGCACGCAGTATTGTACACTTAAATAACTGTTTCAAAAATACAAGTTGCTTACATGTAGGGTTTTTGCTATCCTCTTTTTTACCATAATTTCGCCATTTTCAAAACCTCACATAAAATAATTCTTCCTGTTTATTTGCTAGAGCTAATTAGGTCAGCAGTAATCTGAATATTCAAAAAGGCGGTCTCTCTACAATTTTTCAAAATTTTTTAAGCTTTTTCCTCAATTCTTGATGATACAAGTCGATCAGAACGTTAATCATTTTCAATTAATCCCAGGCCTTCAAAAATCGTTCTTGTTATTCAAAACTCAAGTAAGAGGCTTACAATTATCGCCAAATTTCTTTAAATATTGAAAAATTTTAGTTGGAAGGTTTGATTCCTCCTCTCGATTTTGAAGATTGTCATGATCCCAACATTCCGACGCAAGAACGTCCTATTCTAGCATACCTTTAGAGAAACTAGATAGAAAAATGAAAAAAAAAAGCCATCTGTACCGGAATCATCAAGATCACTTACATTCCACACCCTTCCCCCTGCCAACGAGCAAAACAGCAAGCACAGTTCCGTCATCAAGTTGTCACTCCTTGCAGATAACATTTTTCAGGGGGAAAATCATTCTTGCTGTAAGGGACCATTCGCGGTCAAGGAATCAACACTGAGTGTAAACAAACTGATGAAAAAAATAAGATGGAAGCTGGAATCTTTAAAAAAGATACAAGCTTCCATCTCATTTTTTCATCCGCTGTTGTTCTAACAGATTATCCAAAAAGGAAAAAAAACTGTTAAGTCTTCGTAAAATAGCTATTTTATTAAAAAAAGTGATTTATTCATAAAAAAAATTCTGATTTTAAAAGGATTACGAAATTTCCCATTAACAATATTAGTAATCTAATAAACTACACACTTTTTTTTGAAATTTTTTTTTCATGGGTGTTAAATGTGTTAAATGTTTAATTTAATGTATAATTTTTTCCTATGTTGGGGTTTTTGCGAAAATGTTCCAGCCTTCGCTTTTGTATCGGTATTGTTTATTCTTAAATGCTTATTCATTCTACATTTGCAAAACACTAAAATTCTAAAGTTATAATAAATTTCATTTACAATAAACAATTGGTTTTCTAACATAATTGTGCTTTATGTTACATTAATATTAATGATGGAGTTTAAAGTAATAAATTAATACTAAACAAACGTGAGTTATTCTTTGGCATGCTGCATGAAGAGAACAATATTGTTATTACATAGGTTGGTTAATTTAATTCACCCACAATTCTCAAAGGCATTTTCGGCTAAGCTGTGACAAACGTCCGTTAATTTACTAGTAACCAGATTTGTTATGTAAATATACAACAGTGACTGAGACGATTAATTGTTTGGATTTACGCGATGTAAAGCAACGAAGGCTGTATTTTATTCTCTGATTTAGACTCCTTATCTTTGATACCCGAGAGAGCAAAGAAGCCTTCTTAAACTTATTAGCCGGGTAATCCTGGCCATGACTGATTGTTTACGTCACACTGCTATGTCAGGTGTCGTCTTCGTCATTTGACAGAGGCTCAAATTTACGAGATTTGTAGTCAATCGTCCTTGTAATGCTTATAAGAGTATAGTGAGTGACAATAGAATTCAATGACGTGAGAGATAAATCTGATTATGTTGCACCAAACAAAGAGTAACTGTGTTCTAGACTCGAAGGAAAAAAAAGATTAAAATTGGCGTCGAAAGTAGAAAAGGATCACTAAGTTTTTCAAGGATCGAATCACATCTGTTTAGCAAAGATACTAAACTCCATATAGGAAAGAGAAAAAAAAATATCTCTAAGTTACCTTGAGACCACGATTCCTATACTTTCCTAAAATACGAAAGATCCTGATTTTTGCTTGCGATTATTATAGCAAAACTCCAGTTTGCATTTTGTTAGATATATGTAATATATTTATATTTTTACTTTTCAGTTGAAAAATATCCCTTTCAAACCAATGTAATTTTATAAATTAAAGTCATCATAAATTATTAGTCTTCCCACTGGTGTATAAATTTTGCCTTTCTCAGAATTTGCCAATAAACTATGTTAACTGAGGTTTTGCTTTATTTTTAAAATTCAAATTGTATTACAGTACCTTCTTGTACATTATCTTTCAACATAACCTAAGCAGCTATTTTTGACCCACAATCATATTTCCGATTGTTTCTTTATACCGCACAGGAAAGCAACAAGAGGGCGACGAAACTTGAAGTAAGTTAAACAGAAAATGAAAAAAACCACTAAATCTTAACTTCCGCGTCCTCTCCAACGTGAAGAATTTCAACTTTGGTAGATTTAAAGTATATCATTTCCGTTACACGATGGGTATTTAGTGACATGAGTGCTGGAACCTATATCTAGACGGAAACAACGTCGACCATAAGTTCAAGACGATGACCACTCGGCTACGGTGGTTATATAACATTTTTGACTGAAAAGTATTTTCTTGGAACATGAATCAGACCTTCTCAAAATCGATGTCGTGTGAAATCTCATCAATGTGATATAAAATAAATTGTGGAAAGTCAAATGTTTTATTATTCCGAAATTACGTTACATAATGTTATAGATAATTGCACAACGTGGCATATATTTTTTTTCAAAATTAATTAGATTTATCAGGAATTCATATTTTAATTCATAGATGTATGCTTAAACATTTTTTTACGTTTATGACGCCCACATTTTTCACATATTCTAACTGTGATGAGCCCGTGAAAGAAGTTCATTTCAAAAAAATAACACAAGGTTTGTGTTTACAAGAAAATTGGCAAAGATTATTATGGAATATAATCACATAAACAACATTCCGGAACTTAATTAGACAATATATAGTTTAGAGCATCCTATAATGAGTCTGTTCTAAATTTTCTGCTTAAAGTTAAGTAAAGTCGTATTACTGATTTCTTATAAGCGCCCGCGTGTGTATGAACCAGTACGTCATTGAATCCTCATGCGATACAATATACACACCAAACAGTGTATGATGTTGTTGAAAGAACAAATTAAAAGTTAACCTCAAGATTATGCATAGAATAAAAGGATTGTAATAAAATAATATACATAAAGTAAATCTAATGTCATGGACGAAAATAAAAATATTTGTTTGGAAATTTCGTCAACCAAGTCAATTAAAGAATAAGTATATGATTTAAAATGTTTAAAACGAATAATTTTAAATTTCATCGGAATGTATCGTGTAAGAAGATATCAGTGAAAAACGAATTTATTAACGCTGAAATATTTAATTGGTTAGGATTTAAAAACAAAATTGTCACTTGAAATATCTTTGTCATCTATTGTAGAGTTATTACGACTAAACTTGTCGAACTACGTCTTTATAATCCCACAATAGATAACCATGAGATTTCAAGTGACAAAAAATATTTTAACCCACTGTTAAATACTTCAGTAATAATAAATTCATTTATCGCTAAAATCTTCTTACAAGACACATATATTTATTTGAAAAATGATACACATTTTGTCCAATTGGTTTCAGCAATGACTGTCTCAATATACGTCGTAAGACTGGATTCAGAAGAAAAATACCCGATGAGAGTAAATACATCTAACGAACCTCCATTGATTGGAGGGAAACCATCCCGTCGAGCAATCACGTTCCGACAGTTACGTTACGTTGAATAGATGTGACGGACTTTCATTCCATTAGATCTCCACATGAAGGTTGTGCGAAGAATATCCCCAGATAACTCTACTGTCACTTTATTGATTCGGCTTCATTGGTTTGACATAAGAAAAGATCCTGTGAATTGTATCTGTAGCTCTTAAGGGAGTGCGAATATAATGGTAACATTAATGTTTATTATCAATATTTAATTTACTTTTTTTCATTTGTAAAATAATCATTTTTAATTTATTCATACAAATTTTAAAATCAATTAAGGAATACGTTTTCCATCAACCGTCATACTACGTAATTATATAAAAGAGCATTAATGTATTATATGTTTCATAGGAGCTTCAATAGAATGCAAGCGAAACACGTAAAGAATTATAATAAAGAGCAACGTATGAAATTCCTATGCCACATACTAATGTACCAATGAATGACACTAAAAAAATAAATAAGGCCCTTCTCCTAAGGCAAGTTATGTATGCATAAATATGATAAATGCAGTTTACTGACAAATAATGTTTTAATTTAACAAAACTTTTATGTTCATTTCTTAATGTTTCGCAGAGCTGAAAACGTTTAAGCAAAACTAAAAATATAATTAAAAAAGCATTTTTCGTAAAAGATTACCTCACTTGTAACACCAAAATAAATTTTAAGTTTCTACTTTTTATCACTTGTGCTTGATTGTTCTTTTCTTTGCTAATTACGAGTTCATTCAGGAATCCTTTTAAAACAATCCTAACAGCTGTAACAAAAATAACTCACATAACATTTGAAAAATAAAAGAACTACTAATATATATATATATATAAATACAGAGAGGGAAACAAAAAAAAATTATAATAGAACAGATAAGCTGAAAATAAGCTGCAAAATAAAAGAAAAAAAAGCCAATTATAGATAACGTAGTAAAATAAACGCTTAGCAAAAATGACACGCATATTCTGCCTCGGGAATGCATAATGTGATTAAACATTCTTTATAGTACCAACCCTACTCACTGCACCGTTCTAGGCAAGAGAAATAAATTCCAAACTGCAAGGGAGAATCGGAAACGGTAAAATAGAATATGCAATATATATAAAATAAAATATGCAACCAGAAAGGAAGAAAGAAACGTAACAGAACATTCCTATTGCCAGCGTTTAAAACATGTAGAATTCACAGATGCTATTCGATTGTAGCTTTATCCCATAACAAGAAAAAACCTTCAACTTGTACCAACAAAATCATTGAAATACGAGGCGTCATATTTCAAGGGAGTAGAAAATGGAATTTCAAAAATCCATTTAAAACACCCTTCCATTTAAATTTGAGATTTGCTGCTGAAGCGATTTTATATTTTAGGTACAGCACGAAACCTTTTTAACAGAAAAACATCCAAAATTAAACCAAAAAATTATTTACCATAAGAGATTTTATAAATTTTTGTAACAGAAGTGGTGACATTTATTTAAGTAAAATAACCATTGAAATTAATTTTCAGTTCTCAAGGAAAGCATAAAATAAAAATATTGAATAAAGTGAAACAAAAATGTATCTATATAAACATGTAGTTTGAGTCTTTTTTCATAAAACTACTCACAACTAGACTACTAACTAGCTGGCTTTTATAATCTACTATTATTTAGTGGGTTTATATTCAAAAATTATTTGTTAATAGATATGAGACTTCCGAATCTTATAATTCTCTAAACATTTAGGTATTAAAACTGAGCTTAGATATAGAAAGGGAACTTAAAAATAATGTGACAAGTTACTAGTTATGAAATCGCTCAGATGAATAGATGATTGCACACTTTTTCATTCATGGAGTGGCAAGATATAAGACATACAATCAAAAACCCACAATCGTATCCTCTTCATTTCGTAAGTAACGGAGTAATTATCTGTTTCCAAAATAAGTGATGGTCGTTGAAGTCTAGTAATTATGGCCATGAATTCACGGCCGGCGTTCTTTTCATTGAGCCGTAGGTTCAAACCCTGATACTACTAAGGAATCGCAGTGTAGCGGGGCTGATGCACGCTAAATTTGTTCGAGGTCCTAAATTCTCTGGTTGGCATGGGGTGAAAGTTTGGTTAGAGAAGTGTCAGCTTAGATGTCGTCCGTGACCCTTGACCGGGGTTGAAAATAACGAGGTTCGTCTCCAATAGGCCTTGTGCTGTTTCTTAATGAGACATTAATAAAATAATCACAATTTCAAAACGAATTATTTTACTGTTGTTCTTATTCCGCTGCCAATATATTGTTAAAGCAATACAGTGATTATCAACCAATGGGGAATATTTACTTAGTGAGGAATAAACACTTTGTATTTAATCTTTTAAGTCATTTGGTGACGATAACAATGAGATAAATAGATGTACATAAGATAAAAGGACCCTCCCCCCCAAAACCAAACAAAATTAGAAATGGGGGAAGGGAGTTAAAGCTGAAAAGTTGAGAATAGTACATTATTCTGAGTACTTAAAATATAAATTAAGGCTTAATTTGAAGCATTTTGTCAATTTGTTGCTAAAAATAGAACCATTTGTATAGTTTTGTTAATTGACTTTTCTTTTGAATTATAAGATTTAATTTTTCTAAATTAGATATTTTAGCTTAAAAATGCTGATTCATTATTTTAAACCATGCTTGTTGATATATTAATAACATGAAATGTATAAAGTTTTACTTATATTCTTATAAACATATGTTTTGTGTTTCGATGGAAATTTGATTTTTAGTATTGATATAATAAAACTGTCTGAAACAATACTTATTAGTGAATATATGTATGAACTAGAATGTTGCAGAGAAAAATTTGTGCACCTGGTACTTACTACCATCTAGTAATAGCAACACCAGAAGTGACTGAATATTTCTTGACTTAATTTTCAACAAAGTTTTATAATAAGAGGGGTTCAAAAAGAATAATTTTTTTCAACAAAGCTGGTTCCATTGCTTCCACGATCAAAAACTTAGAATTGGAATGTCTGCTCGTTTGTCCCAATCAGGTGAAATGATAGTCTTGATTCGAATTTTGCCATTTGTGAATTGTGGAATGTAATCCAGTTTGTTTTTGCCAACGAAAACGGGCCTCTTTATTTATTAATTCAAATAAACACTTTTTATAATGGATGATATTGTGAATCGTAATAATGTGTAGAAGTGATGACGTGAACATAAAGCTTTCAGAGTGAGTGATAGTAGTTTAATGTTGAAAGAACCAGATGTTGTTCTCTTGCGCCAAACTAGGTAAGACTGTAATCTAGACGTTGGGGAAAAATTGAAAAAATATTAAAAAAAAATGTTTGAAATGTAAGCAGAGAAGGATCGCTTGGATACATGAAGGTGCGTCACCCAACCAATGTCAGTAAACTCAATAGGAAAGAAAAGGATCACTGCGGTCCTTCGGATTCGGGAAGCCGATGGAAGCCTTAAAGAAGGTAAGACCTTGATGGCTAGAGTTTGCAGAAAAGATATTTAAAACTATTGTTTTAGCCCGAAGAAACATTATTTCTGTCTTTTGAGAATAAATCTAAATTCAGTTTATTGAATATTTGCTATTTGGGGGAAGCAATTGATGCAGAGAGGTACTGAAAAACCCTAAAAAATTATGAGGGGTGATACAGAACAAAAGAAAGGGAACTTATGCAAGGAAAGTGTGTTTTTAGCATAACATTGTACGTTCAATCACAACAAAAATCACAAATCAAGTCTTGGACTCGCTTTCAGTGGGAGAACCATCAACTACCCTTGTCTAAGCTCAGGTCCGATACCTTCAGATGTTTTCATCTTTTCAATTTTGTGAAGTCGTTTATGGGTGAAAAATGTTTTTCGAGCGCCAATGAGTTCCAAAGTACCATCAAACAATGGTCAAATAGGCGATGGTAGACTCTTTAACAAAGGGAAACATAAACCTCGAATGAAAAGGAAGTTGGCTATGTCGAGAAACAGTGTTTGATGCAAGTATATAAATTTGTTAATGGTTCTAAAATTTACCCTAGTACTTCATGCTATTTTAAAATATCATTTTTTGATGCAGTGAAAAAAATCTAAAATTATTTCCTCGCGAAAAATAAAAAAATCCAAACAACGCAGTCACTTATAAATTTTTAAACCAAAAATATAATGCTAGTTGTTTAGTAAAGTATTATTCCTCAAACATATACAAGTGAAAGTTAATTTATAAAAAGTGAATAAGAAATGATGAGATTACATTTTTATTCTATTAAAAGACCTTGAATAATTTTTTGAAAAAATGTCTAGCAAGGATACTTTACAAATTAAGTTTCCAACCTGTTCATTTTCAATCAACAACACAATTTTCAAGCATTAAAATAAATTATAATGTAAACATTTCGAACTGAAATACAATATTCGATACCAATGTTATTTATTTTGAAGTTTTGATAATTATACTAGGAAATTATAAATATTAGATTACCATTATTATTATATACAACCGAAACACTATTTCCTTATTCAGTGGATATATGAGACACTGTATGAGCTGATAGTAATACCCAGGGACGTGATTTTCGCTGATGATGATAAAACTAAACACAATTTCCGGATATGATCCAGCGTTGATAACCCTGTTTGTGACCGAACCGTAATGGAATCAAATATCTCGGAACTGTGATTAGTCTTGGGATACGATGTAAGGGAGAAGAGTACTTTTTCCAATGAATTGCTTAATATAAACCTTGCAGTAGATCGAATGGGCCGTTGACGACGAACCTTATCATATTAAATCACATGTCTATCTGGAGCCTTGATCTCATAAAACAGAGGAAAGCCAAGTAAAAATTTTGAAGGAAAAAAAACGGATGAAAGCTACAGAAAAATCAGAATGCTTCACATTTTGAGTTTTTGAATGTTTCTATCAAAATCGAGGATGCTTCGCTGAGAGTTATTTATTATTGTGTTATCTATGAGAATTTGCTAAACATAATTCTAGGAAATCGAGTTTTATTACTCTAAATAAACGTGCAATGCCATAAAGAGAAATATCTGTATTTACAATTTCCTCCCAATTCGTTTTTTAAGACGTGTTGGTACAATTTCCTGAAACTCTACTTTGTACCCACAGCACTGATATTGTATGTGTTGTAAAATGACGCTGTTTCCTGTACATAGTGAGTGTAAATATATTTTTTTCTTCTGATAAAGGCTAAAATGTTTCAAGTATTGCATGAATAAAATTTGAAGGAAAGCTTAAACATTAAATTCATTATTTTTAATTTTATTAAATTCCCGTTTTTAGATTATATAATTGTGTTTTATGTACAATGTGGTTTTTTACAAGTACTCTGTAAATTTCCTAAATTATAAATTCACTGGATTTTTTCACGACTTGAAAATGTAAATAGAACTATTTTTATGACTCATACATTACCATTTAGGTTCATAAATGTAATATTCTTTACGTAAACAAATACATAAATATTGAGGTATCTGAATGATAAAATACAACTTCTCTTCATCGTTTTTAATATAAAAGAGAACAAATAATTTAAACGTTGAATATAAAATAAGTTCGTTTTTCATTGTCTTCTCATTTACTTTAACACAATTTTAAAATTCAATGAAAAATTTCCCTTCTGTTTGAAGAGGACGCATTGTCTAGGGAGGAGAGAGCGTCTTCGCATTGGAATGGTTTACATTAAACTTGCATTGGACTGTTGGCACCAGACGTGAACATTATCAATCACAAGATTTGTATGATACTTAACACGGCAAAATGAATGATAGCTATATAAAATGATTTTGCGATTATCTTATTATTTTTTAAATAAATAGGAGAATAGAATTGTACATATCAAACATGGCGAAAAAAACAAGGCTTCGATAAATGAAATTTTTTCGCTCCGAGGAGAAACAGAAAAAATCAATTTCTGTAATGAACAACGTAAATATTTACACTAATGTATGTCATTCTTATATATGAAAAAGCATATTTTTTATTTCATGGCTTAAAACGCTCTCAACAATGCGATATGTCAACTTGCTAAGTTGATACGTTATTTTATGCTTAACGAAATTGAAAACGTTTCTGTCGTCAAACAACACATTTCGATCGGCTGATGTTCGTTAAGTATTTCAAGGTTATGATTCCTCCCCTTGTCATGGCTTAAAAGTGAAAAGTTTTGAACCATTCAGGTTTCATTCTCGTCAATTGGCTGCCATTTAAAATTTCGAGGGCAGTTATCAATAGCTCTCATGTTATTTTTATTGCTTTGATGACTCATTTAAAGTTTATTAACATTTTAAAGAGAAGCAACATAAGAGCGCTGGGTCATTTTGAGCCTCGCTCAAGTCACGAGGATGAGACTTGAGCAAGAACCCCACACTCCCAACTTCCACACCATGTCAAATTGAGGTCTTGGAACTTCGGCATATTTAAAATGCATCAGCTCTGGTTAAACGGTGGTTATTTTGCTTTCATCTCGAAGTTGAGAAATTAATCAATAATGTTTGTAGAAAATGAGATAGAAAGCACGGACAAACACATGATTCTTATTTTAATAATAGATCTATGATTTTTATTCCACTCTATAATTTTCAAACTGGGATTTTAACCTAAAATATAAGAACTAATATTTTTAAAAGAAAAACAGTTACTCAGCAATCACAATTTAATGTTTAATAGAAACAGCGATTCTTATTTCTTTTTCTCTCTGATATGTCGTAAAGTATTTTTATACATTGGTTTTCGTAAACTTAATATTAAAATTAATACGCTGACTTACACACACATTTCATATGTTTTGATTATAATTATTGATTAATTGTTCATTAACATTGAGTGATATAAGTGACGTTTCTTATCATTTCTTATAGCACACATTTTATTTTTCACATTTCTTATAGCAGTATCACCAACACCTTAAACAGCAGAATGTTTTTCCAGTTTCACAGAAATTTTTAAGATTCTGTGTTTCGGTAAAATGATTTCTTCAATACAATTAGTTTTCTAACTTATCCAAAAGAGCAAGAAGTTGAGGGGCATTCAGAACAGAACATTTTTTTTCTGAAGGAGTTTGAAATATACCCTTTTAGAATATGCAAACGTATTAATTGTTTTTAAACATTTTGGTATATTCAGACCTGTTTCAATATTATTTGCAGAAAATCCGATCGAACTTTCCTAAAAACACAATAAATTTCGAGAATTTGTTCTTGTGAAACTTTCTCTATAACATTCACAGTGATTTCACATTTCTCTCTCTGTAATTATAGTTCTTCATTTAATTGTATATCTTACGTAATCATACTATGAATTGCATGAGTACAGTTCAAAAAGTACCTGCTTTGGGAATGGGAAATGAAGTACTCACTGTAGTTTTGTCTCTTCATCGTTTTTCCATTTTGTAACAAATCCATGTGTATGACTCTCTTTTCTGTAGAAGTGTTTTCTGAGGACAGATAACTTAGCTGTGTTGACTTTGAAGTCCTTGATGCTGTTTTCCAACTCCTGTATATGGCAGTTCTATTTCAGACGGAGTCATAACTATGTATATGTTTTTGTACTTACTTTTGTATTTTGATCAGTCCTTTAAGTAAATTGAACCATGTTAAAATGCAAATAGATTAAATGTATTTTATCTGTAGTTGTTGTATTTGTCTTTTGTTGTTTTGTTTGTAACATAATTCCCGTGTCATTCTGTCAGAAATAACGCAGATGTTTACTATGTGCCGGTTCATGTAATCGTAAAAATAAAAACTAACTAACTAATGTAATAGGGCTTTTTACAGACCGACAATAATTATGGTTCACTTACTTACGGGAAACGAGAATCCTCCATATATATATCTTAATTTACATATGTGAAAGAATTGACAAAATTTTAGTAGAGCATTTTACTTTGAAATGTATAAAACTTGGGTAATTTATTTTTTGCTTCAACACCCTTCGCATGCCAAACAGCTTATGATTTTTCGGACCCACTTTCCACTGTTTTGATTGTAGCTTGTTTTCCGGAGTGTAAGGGTGAATCCAGGTCTTTTCGATTGCCACAGCTTGACTCGACAGCAATCAAAACGAACTTACATATCAGGGTCAAATTTGCTTTGGCGCCATTTAACAGCTGGTACCAAACTATCGTAACACCAACTGTTCTTAGGTGCGTCATCTGTTTTCCAAAAAAGGTAACTTTTGAACCACCCTCGTAACTCTTATTACATTTTTTAACAAGATCATTATAATACTTGTGGTATTGCTATTTGTAGAAATAAATACACAGTAAAGAGCTTCATATCGTTGGGGACATTATAGTTGCTGTAGAATATGTAGTTATATTAAGCCACCCATTCAGAAGATAAACCGCGAAGACGGTAATCTTAGGCCAAGGTCAAGTGACGAGGACAACACAATAGTTGGAACTTCATTCTTAAACAATTTCTGTTTCAACACTTCTATTAACTAACAGCAATCACCATTTTTTCATGTGAAAATTATTTAGTAAAATCATGACTGGAATGTAACCAAAGTAGGCCACAAATTTTGAAATATCCGATTGAATAAGTATAAATAAAATATATATTCAAGCTATATTGGATTTTCCTGTTGAAAGATAACACTCATTTCCATGTTTACTCCCTTCAAGAAATGAGGAATCATAAACATCTAAGGCACATAACAATGTGCACTATTTTTTCTACGCAACAATTACTAATCTTATAAATATTAAAGTTTCTAAAAAGGAATTAATCAATTAAGTTAAGAAATAATTTACTACTTCCATTTCATTATTGATTTACTAAATAGAATATTAGATTGCCAAAGGTATTGGACTTTGCCCAAACCGAGTTTCTACAATAAATTGGAATCTCCCATTCTTCATGGAATGATGTTTCGCTGATTAGAACCAATTCCTTTCTCATCTAGAAATTGGCCCAGCTGATGGTACTCAGACGAGCGGACGCAATTTCCCTTCGCGATCTCAGGTTTCCGAACAAGCCAACAATAAAAAAGTAAATATAATGAAAGAATGCGGAGACGAGATTAACTAAGCTGCATGTTGGTTGGATACTAAATCATGAGGGCAAAAAAGATAAAAAAAATGTCAGTAAATCACTCTATAGAAGTATAATGATTAGACAGACAGCGTAATAAATAGATACAATATTTCCACTTACAACAATTTATTTCTAAAAGGATCATATTTAAAGCTAAAAGATGAGTGCTTATCGTATTTAACATTTGAAAAGTATAGCACCATTATTGGTGAGTTGCTTGATTACACTCTACAATAATTGTTTATTTCGAACAACGTTAGCGGACACATGTCCGTTCTTGAAAAATATTTATCAAATATTTCTCTGTTCTTCCCACCTCCAAACTTTTTGTGTGGAATGAATTTAGTCATACCTCTTTAAATCCATGTGAAACAATATATTTGTATATTGGCTATATCCGAAATAACAATATGAGCTATTGATCTCTGGAACGAAATAATACATGCAGGAGGGAGAAATGTAGAGTGGGTGTGGCTCGAGGGTTTTGGAGAATCGATTTTTGTAATATCAAGTTTGACCACCTTCAAGTGTATATGCCGCAAAAATGTTGTCTAATAGTCTGTACGGGAACAGCTTTATTTGAGACGGCCTCAATATCGGACTGTGAAAGGAATCAGAAACAAAACCGGATGTTTATGTGTGGTCATTACAGAACTTCATAGTATATTGGAAATACGAAAGAATATGTTTGAGAAATATACGTATAATTTCGGAATGCTCAAATATTTTATTTTTTGGTATAGAAAGCCATCAAATTCTAAAGACTTCACAAACATTAAAACTTTTAACTAATAATAAAGATTTTTGCTGTGGAAATTTAAAAAATTGGAATATGTTTTAAAAGCTCTGATATATTCTTTACTATAAATGAAAATCAAATAAGTTATCGTTTTTTCTATTTTCTTCTATATGATCTTAACAGGATTTTTAAGAAAATATAATTCATATTCATCAATTCTTTTAAAGAAGAGGAATAAAAGAAAAAAAAATGTGCTTATGAAAAAAATGTATTTTTCCATTAAAAAAATGTATTTTTCCATTAAAAAAATGTATTTTTCCATTACATCGAATCACGTATTTTTGGCACAAAATTTTGAAATTTTTGTCATAATGCTCTTGAAGAAATGTAATTGAAAAACGTCTGGAGGCAAGTCTAGCTCTATATATTGGTTGGAACAACAGATTTTAACGCTAGGCTGAGAAGAATAAAATAAAATTTTGCCTGAAAAAGAAAATAAAATCAAACTAACAACATCTAGAAACGAGAAAATGCCCCACGAAACAGAAAGCACCAAAAATTTTTGGCTTTAAAATGAAAAGTAAGTAGATTTAGTTCTAACCGAACGAGAATGAAATACTTAGATCTTTCGCTTCCATCAAAGTAATATGATAGTCATTGAGAAAACCCCATCGCATCAAAAAATCTTACGTAAATAACAACAAAAAAAATCGAAGATGTGTGTATGTGTGATTTCTGCACTCTTAGAAAACTGTGCATGCATAATGGAATGTATACCCGATTTAAGCTTTTTAGCATTCTCCCCCTTGAGACATCATAGACAACTTAATGGCAAATAGCAAAGCTACTTTCTAATATCATGTCATCACAGGGTAAAATATCGTTCCCCATACAAGTACAAAATGTTTAGATTTTTCTTGGCGAAAATAAACTGCTTTTCGTCACAGTTTCTGGGGAATAATATCGATATCGCTATACATGCTAATGGATGGCAAAATGAATGGATGGTAGTTAAGAAAATTAAACTACATTCTTTCGCAATTTTGTTGAAATCAAAATAGAGTGGTCGCTAATTGATCCTTTAAGTTTTTTATTTCTTTTATTTATTTACTTTTATTTTGATGATCACGGACTTGTGGCTAGCGGTTTTCGTTGAGTCATAGGCTCGAGACCTGAGACCACCGCCATGTAAGGGGGCTGACGACCGTTAAATCTGTAGAGGTTCAAAGTCCTCCTTAAGCGTAGGCTGATAGTTAGGAACGGGAGGTCAGGCGTGGTCCTCATCACTTGATTGAGGTTCAAAATTACGAGGTCCGTCGTCAATAGACATCGTGTTGATTATCAGTGATAAACAATTATATTCTTTTTATTTTTTTTTTCTCACTTGCCTGTTTAATATCTTTGGGGATTGTTGAAGGTTTTGGTTGGATTTAATTTATATTCATAAAATCCAAGATTAAAAATCTAATTATGTTATGAATCTTTTCATCTTAAATTTCACACCTATCATAATCACTACACAGCAGCATATTAGTATGTTTTATTCATATATTTTTGGATTATTTATTGTTTTGTCAGTCTTTTAACTTTTTTTCTTTTATTTTTATGTTTGTATTTGTTTTCTGATTTTTCGGAGGAACTCATTAGTATATTATCAGAAATTGCAAAGGAGGGAAGCTGATACCATGAAATTGAATTAACGTCAATCTTAATCCTTAGTTTGGAATCTTATTTAAGTATTTATTTTTAATGAATTTAATAAAATTAATTTAAGTTCACTGTTTCTATATTTAATAGAATTTCATTCAAAAATAATACGTATGCTAACTAGAAACCTTTATGTACTTCTTGTAATATAGAAAAATGTTTATTCAATACTTGAAAACTACCTACTTTTCATATCAGCTACAGACGGATAACCGGATGAAACATGAACAAGAATAACAGTTCCTCATTTATTTCTAGCAAATAATCATCATGGAGAAATGTCAAAATTACATAACTCAAACTACGTTTGAAAACAAAACTGCATACCAATATCTTAATTATTTTCCACTACTATGTGAGAACCACGTAATTAAAGTAGGCGATTTTACTTTAATGAAAATTAAAACTATAATGAAAATGTCTACACAAAGACAAATAATGTTCAATAATTATAAATAGAACTGCATAATCACAATAAGATAAATAATTTAAATCCAATAATATTTATTTTTCATTCATTTAATTTAATAAAGTGGTTGTATGTTTCATTGGATGTATGTTTTCTAATTTCTTATTCTTCTATAACTAATTTCAACTGGAGTCCAAAATATGAGACATTACAACTATATATTCGAAGTATAAATGGTAACAGCAGTTATTTGGCAAAATAATAAGTAATGTAACGTTATTCAGTGACAGTTGGTAAGAAATAAGATCTAAGCACATTGGATTGTGGGAAAATTTTTGGTCCGCGATGAATGAGTTACTTCAACTCATAAGTTTTTTAGGTACTAGAATTTTCACCTTCTAATTTGTCAGGAGTATACCCTGAATACATCTATTCCTATAAAATTATCCCCGCAAAAGTCAAATAACGCAGAAAATAGTAAAGAAGTTGGATCATCGTCAGCTAGTTCGTTATGTTACAGCGGATAACTTAAATCATTCAGAAATTTAATTTTGGTTCAAGAAAAAAGTTAGCAGCCATATCAGGATCACATCCTCGCTTTAGATTACAAGAACATCCCCCTCCCCCATCAAGGTGCAGACAGCACGTAACGAAATGTAAAATTAAAATCGACGTGGAACATAAAACCAAAGCCAGAAGGAAAAATATGGCCATGACTAATAAATCCAGTTTCCGCTATGGAAGGATACAAAATCCATCAACAGAAGAATCCTTCTTCCATCAAGGTACTCATCAAACTATTATGGGCAGTATTATTGTCGATGGAAGGTTTTAACTAAAAAAATAGTATACTTTGTACGTATGAAATGGTTCTTCCTAAATCAAATATACCGTGGTATCCTTGGCATCCATGTGCTCCCGTTTGTGCGACTTCAGCATTCCATTGGAGATTTCGTTCACCAAGACAATTATCCATGCCATCTCTCCTAAATTGCTCCGAATGTTTCGAGTAAAACTCCAAAGAGCATATATCTCCTTGTTTTCCTCGTCAAAAAGGTGATCTGACCTTAATCCTGTCAAGCACACCTGGGATACCATCGAAAGACATTTTGAACCATCTGAACCCTTTCCATCACATTTTCTTGAACTTTGGAATATTGTTCATATTTGGAATCTATGTCATAGGTCCGTATAGTTCTCAACACTCATATATATATATATATATATATATATATATATATATATATATATATATATATATATATATATATATATATATATATATATATATATATATATATATGTAATGATTTAACTTAATTCACTTTAATTTCTCACTTAAATAATTTAATTTACTAAATTTGCCCATTCTCTCCTTTAAACGATAATGTTTATTCGTATTTCTTGATACAATTCCTATTCTTTTTAATTAATTCAATCACGCGTTTTAAAAAATTCGCTGACAATGTTCACTTCTCACGGAACAGACCTGTAGGGAAGATCCCTACCAGACTTTGGGTCTATACTTATCTTCCCAGGAAGTCTCTCCATTCAGATAGTTTGGACTCTGACGTTTAATTGAATTTTCCCTCATATAAATAGCAAAACGCAACGAAAAACGCTCTCTTATCGTTCTTCTTATGCTTCTCTCCTTTTCATACTGCTCCTCTCTTACGCTCGTCCTTTCTCTGATAATCATTTGAGATTTGTATGGTAACTTCGCTTCGACCAGGTGGGCGAAGCCCGACTAAAGTCTGCTACAATATGGAAATAAGAGAATTTCGGCCATGTATGGAATGATTCATTACTATTGAACAAACACGTTAAAATAAGTACGATAAACGTTAAAATAAGTAAACACGTTAAAATA
>BMAW01107739.1:81008-134162 GCA_019974015.1 Nephila pilipes | reverse complement strand
TTTTCAGAGTAACTGAAAAGTTTATTATGTTTTGAGTAATGAAAATGTTTTACTTACTTCAATCCAACAAGACGTCTTTTTCACCATATTAAATTATATTGGTTGCAGTTGACTTACATTTTATAATCCTCAACATTAATCACTTTATAAGGATTTCTTATAAATTAAATTTAGCTGCATTTTTCCTAAACATAATCTGCTCAATATTTTTCAAGTAAAAGGAAACTTGGGCTCGTTTCTGAACGTAGAAACGAAGAAAAAAATGTATGAATACTTGGTCTGCTTATACATTAAAAATATTTTAATGTGTACTCATTTAAAATGTATTATACTTACTTATTAAAGTAGTAGCAACTTTATGAAATAGCTAAAGTTACTTATTAAATCGTGCATCTGAAGCGAACATCTGGTGAAACCGGTTCCACTGTTAAGGTTCTATCACCAAGACGATTAGAGAGACGAGTTGGAAATGAAACAGCGAAAGGACAGTTCAATAATCGACGGAAGATTTTGTCAGATTTTGAGATTCGATGAATGTTATGAAAGTTCAATTCTGTAATAATATGTTCTGTCAGTACGAGAAATAAAACTCTTTTAAAAGACATCAGTTACACAATGAGAAATATTTTTCTCTAAACTTGTGATTGAAGATAATGTCAAAGTCTTACTAGAAAAGGTAGTAGGTGTTAGGCTTGAAGAACAGAAGAAAGGAGAAAACTTTTAAAAAACAGAGAGAAAAGAGAGAAAAGAACAGAATGAATTAGAATTTGAGCTTGAAAATTTAAATGTAGAACAAATGGGAAGAGTGCCTTCGAAGAGTTCAGTAATCGAGAAATCTGAAAATTCTGACACTCCTTTTTATGAGTTGGCTAAAATGAAGCCGAATTTTAACTCAAAGAACAATTATATACCACTCTATTTATCTTTGTTCGAATGACAAACACAGAAGGTTAACTTTGACATTGAAGACAGGATTACCTGGTTACTAATGCTTCTACCTTCCAATATAATGCGATCAATTGTCCGTAAATTAAAAGAGATTTCAACACAACATGTGTATATACAGGGTGATTATAATTAAAGTTAAAGATTTAAAACGCTGTAAAAAAAAAAAAAAAAGAACAACTGATCAGACGAATATTATTGAAGAAGAGGAGAAACGTATGGTATAAGAAAAAAAAATACTTCCAAATTTTAGCAACGGATGGCGCTGAAAGCGCCAGACTATGTAAATAAAAATACCTGTCATGCGTACGACACATTTCAGTTGTTATAAAAACGCCGGGTACATAGCTTTTCCTCGTTTTGCGTCTGAGAAGTTCGTCATGACTGTCTCACTGCAGGACCTCGCTCTGCTTGTAAAGCTTTTTTAAAAGAACAATGAGTGTGCACCAGTGGTTCTGCAGCAGTTCTGGACACTCAAAGGTATTAAAAATGGCGTTGGACTGATGATTGCCAATTGTCTGGAGAAAATTATTGAGAAATTTGAAAAGACAGGCTCTTTTGATGTGCAATCTGGTAGAGGGAGGGAAAAAATGATTCGACGTTCGTTGAAGAAGTGGCAACAGCAGTGCAGGAGGAATCGAACGATGATGTGCAACCTTGCAGTACACGGGGAATCGTCCGAACATTGGACAGGCCTGTGAGCTCATTGCATAAAATTCTACGAAACGTCCTTCATTGCTATCCTTACAAAATTAGCCGTGTGCAGGAATTGTTTCCTTCTGACCTGCGAGCAAAAGAGACTTTTGCTTTAGAATTTCTTGCTCGCATGGAAGTAGACAATGAATGGCCGCGGAAAATTATGTGGACAGACGAAGCCCTTTTCCATCTAACAGGATATTTCAATGCACAGAATTGCCGAATATGGGCAACAGACAATCCACTGTAACTCAACCAGTACCACTTCATCCTACAAAGGTCACTGTGTGGTGCGGGTTTACGGCATCATTCATCATAGTGTTTAACGTGCAACTTACATCTTAGTCGTTGTTTTACGATTCGTTTGTCATTTGTAATCGTACCTTTTTAAATTATGATACTTACAGCGTCATCTGTTGATTAAATCTGGAACTATTTTTTTTTTCTTATACCATACGTTTTCCTCCTTCTTCAGTAATATTCTGTTCAAATTTGACTTCAATCTGATCAGTCGTTCTTTTTTACAGCGTTTTGAAACTTTATCTTTAATTATAATCACCCTGTACATTAAAAATGTACTATTGAAGAGATTTAAATTAAGTTAAGAGAAAATCAGAAAAAAATTTGTTCAGCATCAGAAGAGTCCTGAAAGTACATGGAGAGAATTTATTTTCCAGTTAACAAAATACTTTCAAAGTGGAAGTGAGCCCTTTTACGAAATTGGAAGATTTGGTCATCACGAACCAGAAGACTTAGAGACCAGCGAACACATCTTCGATGAATGGGGGGGGAGGAATAAAATCTCCATCAAATCTTTCAGTGAAGCTGTATGGATATGATAACGTCCAAATTATATGCAAATGCTCTAGACTAGTCGCTCATATCGAGAAACGAGAACACAAGAGAGATCAAGTGTTTTCCAAAAAGGAAAAGAATTATGCCAATGGTTCACACAAATCCACAAAACAACTGTCTGTCAGCAACGCATGGAATCCTAGACATCGAGTTCAATATTCTAGGACCGAGGTCTTACGGACATCCCAGAAGATTGTAAGTGATTCCCGTGAGAGGAAAGGACATGCAGCAACATTTTGTCATTCTAAGGTTCCTCAAAAAGCGAAAACTAAGCCGAATCACACGGGAAAATGCTATCACCGCTGCTAAGCCTAGCCTAAAATAAGATTTTCTCGTCCTCATAGCTGAAATAAGTATTCCAGTGAAAGCTGCAATTAATAAAATACAACTTATAACCACATTGATGAGGATTGGCCACCAGAAAATAAGAGGATTCACAAATTCTGGAACCCAGGTGTCGATTAAATTTGAAGAATTCATCAGTGGAATACAATATGAGAGTGAAAGGCACATCAAAATTGTCTCAACATTTAGGGAGAAGTAAATGATTCTATTACGAATATTCAAAATGAGTAATGTAGACAGACGGATTATACTGAAATGTACTCAAACCATGCGCAGGATAGAAGAAACTGGAAAAATGACTTACTTTTGAGCATCTCTGATTATGAAGTATTAAGGGAGAATGAATTGATTAGATATAAAAGACGATTTAGTGCTGTAATGAAAATGGCTATACTAAAATAAAAATGTCTGAAGAATAAAAATCAAGGAAATAGTGATAAATGGAATATATGTTCTGAAATTAAAAATCAGAAAAGGAATTAAATGAACGAAATTTAGGTAATAAAAGTGTCTCATCAACAGAAAATCAGCAATTCAAAAATGAAATTAAATGATGTTAAAAGTGAAAAAATTGAGAATGTCAAAAAAATAAACTTAGGAATTAGGAGTATAGAATCAAAAGTCAGTAAGCTATCTGAAGAAGTAAAAAAAATCACAGGAATCCGTACAAAGACTTAATAGAAAAAAAATAGTGAAATTCCGCAAACAGCCTTGTTTAATTCATGTAAAGAACAATTAAGAGAATTTTTTCTCAAATAAAGAACAAAGAATTGGAAAATAAAACAGAGGCAAATGAAAATGCAACATAAATCATTTTCAGTGGCCTATATGATTAATTATAATCCTTTAGTGAATTGCGAATAGATAATGATATTTTAAAGGAAGAAGACTGTTGATATAGAGAGAGAGTAGCGTGTAATGATATTATGAAAAATATGGAGTATAGAGGAAATATTATTCAAAGCAGAAAGGAAATGTGTTACAGTGGCTAAGTTACAGGCTGAAAATAAATAGTTGAAGATAAAGGTCAGCCAATGTGAAAATGTTTGATGTCTTCTATTTATCAATCTTCTATTGTGTTTTAAGAAAATTGTTGAAGTATCAGAGCAGTAGGTTGCTTTATTTATTAATATAGTATCTCATCTGTCATCTCACTTTGAAATTCTGGTGAAGCCAATATTTGACAAAGACTGAATGATTAAATATCTGAATTATAATATAGAACAAGCTCAACTAAGCATGTCACGTCACAATTCTATTACGAAACATATCAACAATAGAAAATTTTATTTATTACTGTTAAAAAAAAAAGAAAATTATACAACGTTACTGGTTCTTATCTTCGAAGGCAACAAATTCTAGAACTGTTTTAAATGCAGATGAGCTTCTAGAAGAAATTTATGTCGAATTAATTAAGCATTAGAAAAGAGTGAAAAGCAGATGCCGTTCATTTCCTTTAAGCAGAAACTTCTCCAGCATAAATTAAATGTCTCAATCATTGAGAGAGAAGATTTATGGTCCTTAAAGCACTGATACAATTGGATTTTTGAGTGTTTGACCCTCGGACCCAAGTCTCTTCAGCCATACTCTTAACCTATTTGAAAAAATATGCCACTTATGGAACAAAGGCATTAAGATGGAAACTTGGATGGCAATAGTATAATCTCACCATATTATAAGCTGTAATTATATATATATATATATAATTACAGCTGCGCTTTCAAAAGGCAGTAAAGAAAGAACCTCTGACCTATAGAATGATCTAATATTTCAAATGAGTATACGTGAAGCAATGAGAATTTGTTTTGTGAAACCAAAAAATCGTTAAAAAGTAGACCAATGGATGGCGCTGTACTAGTCATAAAAGGCTAATTAAAAGACGGGACATTTTGTTGTACCATTCTTTGTTCAAACCCCATCCTCCACGGCAAGGTAGTGCCACAACAGTTTAAAAATTCAGCTTTTAACTGATCCTAGATCAAACACCGTTGTAAAAGCAAAAAGTGATTATTCATCAAGAAAAAGAAATCGTAAATAAGTCCTACGACTTACGAAATGTTCAGTATGCTGTCCACTGTTTACTGCCACAAGCTGAAAGAGCAAAACAGTATGTTCTACAACAGATCATAGTGGATCAGTTGTGATGTTACGAATTTTGGGCGTAATGCGTGTTTTCAATTCAGCTAAGTTTGCAATCGGAGCCTCATAAATAACATGTTTTAGGTAATCAAGAAGTCTGGTCAAGTTATAGTGGCAACCTGACTGTTGGGAAATGGTGATTGATAATTCAATCATTTCCAAAATACATGTCAAGCATTTGCTTCACTGGATTTGAATAACGTTAAGATCGCCATTTTGAATGAAAATTGTGCAACCCACACAACCTAGCTATTGCAGTAATGGAATGAGCTGGTTTCACAAAAGAGGTTCGTAACGTTTCCAGTTGATTGTACAGGCGACAGGACCCAAAGGACCAATCTCCTCGAAAAAGAAAGGTCCAAAGATAAATGCTGCCTTAAACATACACCACAGTGACCTTTAAGAATGAAGAGGCACTGGTTGTATTTGCAATAGATTCTCTCTTACCCATATTCTGCAATTTTGAGTATTGAAAGTACCTTGGAGAGGGGAATGGGCTTCATCGGTCCACAAAATGTTCCACAACCATATATTATACTCTTCTATTTGAGCAAGAAATTGCAGGGTACAGGTCAGTAGGTACCAATTCCTGAACTTGCGTAATTTTGAATGAATTTCATTGTAGGATGTTTCGTAAAATTTAACGAACCATGTTGACAGGAATGTCTAAAGAACGTGCAATTCCCCGTGCATTTCATGTTCTGAAAGCACTGCTTGTCGTTTTCTCCAATGCTGTAGACACATGCTCCGGAGATCAAAGCAACTGATTTTCTCCCCCTGTACCACATTGCATCTCAAATGAACTCGTCTCTTCCAATTTATCAGTGACTTTCTTCAGACCGAGTGCAGTCATCGGACCAGAGCCGCATTTTAAACCCTTTAATGTCCAGAATCTCTTCAACGCAATATCCCCGCAGTCACTGCTCTAGTTGAAATTTTCTCAAGCAGAGCCCTATCCTTCAATAATAGTCATTGACTACTTTCACAGACGCAGGAAAATAGGAATTGTATGTTCTCCACCTTTTTATCATAAGTGTAATGTGCGGTGTGCATGACACGTCTTTTGATTAGCATCTTAAAATTCACATATGTTTTACAGCAATCGTTTCTTAGCCTCTTATGTCTAGCACAGCGCCCACTTCCTATCCACTTTTTAACAATATTTTCGAAAACAAGTTACTATTGCTTTAAGTATATTCAGATTAAATATCAGGACATTCTGACTAATAGTTTTTTTTACAGTCATTTTTACCAACTTTAATTATAATCACCTAGTAGATACCTCATCCAGATTAGTCATAGACTCTGTTATTTAAATTCAAAGCTACCAACTCATTGTATTCACCTTTATATGTTTCCATAGTCAGGATTCTGTTTTTATTTTGTTTGGAACAATGAGTTTATTTTTAACGAAAAATCCATTTATATTCATTTTTAATTTTCACATACAACGTAATTTTATAAACGTCCTTCACACTTAAAGTTTACATATACATACTATGACATCAAAAACATTATAAAAATTGTCATGTAATCTTTTCACAATGATCATATCATCCTCGGTGGTTAGACACCTTCTGTTTCGTTCAGTTCCCAGTTCTTTTAATGAAACAAAGCCCTCTCTTAGTCAACCTAATTATCTTCACATACCAATTTCTTACACCATTTATTCTTTTATTATTATCATTCCCACCTGTGTTACAATCTTTTTAGAATTTTTATACCTTCTTTGTTTATATATCGTGTGTTTTATATTGAATAATATATTGAAAATGAATACTTTTTATATGAATCCTATTATCAGAAATTCTTGCTTTTCGCTGGAGAAAGTTGCATAGGTCATCTAGAGCCCAATCCCAAATCATGTATGATACGTCTATCCTGTGTCAACGTTTTGTATGTGTGTGTTTCTTTTTTCGATTCTACTTTAGGTAGCAGCCTCGTCTCTGAAGCGAAGGATGAGCTTCCAATTGAGGGGAGGAGCAGGAATCCAATAAAATAATTAAAGCTTTTTAACCATTGTGCCACTGAGGCGACTGCCTGGTAAAGCCGATTCTACTATTGAGCTCCTTAATCATGAAGAACAGAAAGACGAGAGAAAGAACAAAGCAGAGATCTATAGAAGATCTTGCATTCGGATTTTGTGATTCAGTGAATCTTATGAAAATATGATTTTTCAAGAATTTGTTGTGCCAATAAGTGAAATCAAACTGTGTTGAATAGAAATCAGTTGTACGATGAGAATTAATTTTTAGTCTTTTGATTAAATTCTAAGAACTTACCTTTAGTCTGATGAACTATTTTATTTTGTTAGGATAATCGTCCAAAAATGAAATTACTTATAAATTTAACTTTAAAGTTTAATTAAAAATGTGTTTTCAATCCTCACTAAGTATCGATAATAATTTAATTTTGTCAAAAATATCAATTTTTTATTACAATTCCATAATTGATTTGATAGTGGTGAATTACATTGATAAATCTGTATGCCGAAAGCAAAAAAGTAACACGGGACTATTCCCAAACCTTCCTTAATCTAATACTGGGAGCTGCTTTCTCATATTAAATTTAAATTTCCATCTCTGTTCCAATCAAATGAAATGTTATCTAAGGAAATTAAATAAAGGTAGGAAGTGTAATCAATTGATAATAAGATAGTAATATATAAGTGAAAATTAATTGAAAGTGAGTCTGGATAGTTGGTAATGTGTAGTCGATAGATGTAAGTTAGAAATTTGGTGTTAATTGTAGTATTTGGTCTTCAGCGATTAAAATTGATTCGAAGTGGTTTTGGGTTCAGTTAAGTAGCAAAGCGAGTGACACCTGCAGTATTCGAGAAGTAGCTCACTGGGAATGGGTTAGTTGGTAAGCTAAAACTGTATTGTTTATTTTTAAATTAGAACTCAGGTGCATTGAGGATTAATTGAGCAATACCGAGTGATCTTGTATAATTTGTGAAGAAAGTTAATAAACAGAGTTTGTATTTTTCTTATGTCTTTTCAATTTGAATTGTGACTTTATTCACTATTTAATTGTACTTTACGATGCCTGTAGAGTTAAATAATAAAGGGATTACTTTACAAAGAGCATTATGTCCATTTTTGAAATTTTACAAGAGATCAGCTTAAAGGTATGCGTGCGTGCATGTTTTTTTATACACAAAATTATTTTCAATGAATATTTTTCAATAAATATAGAAATTTTCCTTAAGAATTTCCTCTGAAATTTGCTACTTAAACTTGACACTTGCTGCATTTGAAAAGCACAAGCGAAAAACTATTTTTAAATATTTTCTAGTTTCAGTTTTTTGGCTTCCTGTAGTGTTTAATTGAATGGATTCCTTTGACTTAAAGCCAATCTGTTTGTGTATTAATTTTATTCTTTAGTTCTGTAACTTTGAAATAAAATAAAAACTGTGCAATAATTCTTAGCAATTTTAAGTGGTTTAATTTATTCTCGAACAGATTTTTACAATTGGTAAAAAAAATTAACTTTACCTCGGGTTACCTCCTTATTTAGAATAGAATTTGTTACATCTTTGATCATGGTTAAGTCATTTATTTGATAACTAACATTTTCTCTTTTTTAAAGCAGTTATTTGTTTAATACCATTGTTGCAAAAGTGATTATTACCAATTTGGCATTCATTATGTCTTACTATCACGTCTTTTTACTTGCTCATCATTCATTGTTGTTATCTTTATTTTAAGTTAATTATTTAGTATTGTTATATTTTATCTCGTATTCAATATTTATTGCTTAATTTTTCTTGATTTTATTTTTATTTATTTACATTTATTATTTATTTTTCTTGATTTTTATTTTGTGCTCATAGATTATTATTACCTTTTATGTCGTTCTAATTAATGTTGTTATTTTTAATTTTGCATTAAGCTAATTATTTAAAATTATTTTTATTTTATGTTCATGGTTTATTTTTGCAACGTTCAATTTTATGTTCATTATAGCTTATCAATATCTCTCCTTTTTCTATTGTTCATTATCTTTATTTTTTTAACCTATTTCGATTGTTACTGTATGTGGTGAAATGTTTTTAAGACATACATTTCTTTCAATTATCTGCGTTATCATCAAAAGTGTTTTAAAAATTAGAGTACAAATTTTGCCCAGTTTCTTATTGTTTTCAGTTTTTTGAAAATCATTTTTAGTATAATTTAATATTGTGTCAAAAATATGATTTTCATACAAGTCTTCAAATTTTTTTGTACAACAAAAATCTCGTATTTATGAAGTCTATATCTTTTAAATGAAATATTTTAATGTGCTAATTAAACAATTCAAATACTAATAAAGGCAAAATATTTGCAAAAGGTATTAATTTCAATTTTTTTGTAAATTGTTTTGTACTCTTATTTGACAATTAATCATATAGGTTTCTACAATGACAAATGAAAAATTACTTAACAAAACAATAATTGATAAACTTAATGCAGCTTAAGATACGTGTTTTTAATTTTGGGTCTTTTAATTCCATAAATATATTCTAAAATATATTTATGCTTTCTACAATGTGGTACCCGTAACCTAGTTATCATGGTCACAGACTCGCGGTCGGCGTTATTTCGTAGAGTCATGTGTTCGAGCCTTGATACCACTAAAGATCTGCCTTGTAGTAAAGCTAATGGTCATTAAATCTATTCGATGTCCCAAATTCGATCCTATCGCTGTGCATGGTGGGGAAGTTTATAAAGGGAGGTGGCTTCCGGTATCGTCATCATCACTTCACCGCGATTTAAAATTACGAGGTCAATCACCAATAGCCCTTGTGTTGTCTCTAAGTGCGACGTTTATAAACAATCACACCACGTGTTTCTATAATGTTATGTAGTCATATTAATTTTGATTTACATTCTTATTCTAAATTAGACCTGGAAAACTAAAAAAAAAAATTTGAATCTTAAAATTGAACACCTATATAATTTTATATCATATGAGTAGTTTCTTGAAGTACTATTCGTGTCCCTATAAATCAAATTCAATATACATTTAAAAGTTCTTCACTAAGAAATTCTACTTCATTTTAGAAATTCACTGTTTGAAATATTGCTTCCCCTTCCACATACTGAATTTCAAAGAATTTTCACAAACTTTATAACCTTCATAAATAACTATTTTTTTTTACATCGTAGATTATCTTGTGAGTTTCCATTGGAGAGATTATTCGATTCAATAAATATTCAATATAGCCCACTTTCAGGACAGAAATAACGTGAGGATTTACTGTTCTTGCATCTCTCCTAAAATTTTTATAAATAAACCGCTTTCGGTTAAGGAGAACAAAATTAGAAAATTAATAAATTTAAAGTTCTTATTGGTACCAACGGATTTTTTTTTACACAAAAGATGAATAAAATTTCGACAATAGCTAGTATCGATTATTATCTTTTTTCGTCACCATCGAGAAGAGGAAATTTATTTCGCTAGTCTAGAAGAATTGGATTTTTGACAATGATCCTTTTTCCAACAATACAGAATCTGAAAACAGAGATGTGTGGAATTGTAACTCTCCTTTTTTTTTAAATGGTTTTAGATATTGAGCTTATTTTCCTTTTAAAAGGCTTTGTTACCGTTTAAAGTAATTTAATTTACATAAAATTTGAGTTAAAGGTTATTTCTTTTATCTTTATTATCATTCAATCACATAAAATGTATTATGTTGTTTCGAATGTGTATTTCGAATGTCTTTTTGAGAATGGTTCTATAAAATCGAAATTGGGTACTTGATATTCTTATTCAGTCTCCGTGAGTTTTCTGATATTGAAATGGTATTCCACCAACACTCAAAGAAGCATCAACATTGGTTCTGAGATCTTTAAGTGAAGTTTCAGGAATGAATTACACCTTATCAGACAAAATATAGTTAATAATTAAATTAAAATATTTATTTCTGAAGTCAAATTAATAAATTAGTTGCTTAAATCGAATTAATAAATTAATTCCGTACAGAAAATTAACAAATTCACTACTCATATCAAATTAATTTCTTAGATCAAATTAACAAATTAATGATTTAATTATACCAATTACTTAAATTACATTAATAAAGCATTTCCTTATATATTATATCAATAAACTATTTACTAGTCAATCGTAGTTTTATTTCACAATTTTGTTGGAAAATGATCCAAATTCTTTGTCTCAATTTTCATTGCATAAAAAAATTAACAATTAGGTATCAATTTTTTAAGTTTAAATATTTAATAGATAGCTGACAAAGTAGATTTAGTTAAATGTTAATGTGTGTTTCTTCATTAGTTTAGAATTTTAGATATTAATCACCACACAAAAAATCATACAGCAACCGAAACCTGAAAACAATCTATTTATTCCAAAACACGTCACTGAGATTTTACAATCTTGCGTTCTTTTTGTATTCTCTACATCAGGAGCCAAGCACATAACATTTTTTCGTAGAGGGACACGTAACAATATGGAACAATAAGATGTATCTGAATATTCGAAGTCTGTAACTTCTAATCTTCAGTAATAACCAAAAGGTAAATGAGATTTGGTATTAGATAGGAATTCGTGTATGTTTAAGGTGAGAGAGTCCATAATATGTTAGGATGGTTATTATGTATTTATGCTGAGTCCAGGCCCCGATATTACCAAAGCAAAAATTCTTTTTAGTATATAACTAAATTTATAACTTACTCTAGGAGGTATCCACTCATCAACTCGGAGACAATGCAAACTAACGATTAATCATTTTCTCATATGGATATCATGATCTCGTTCACAAAATGTGGTGCTTTTACATGAAGAATTCAGCCTTGTGCTTCTGTATATAACAAAATAGTTATAAGTAGTATCCAAAACTAAAACGATTAAAGAATAAATAATTTAATTTCTGCTAGCATAAGTATTTATTCTAAATTAATTGAATAAAATGTATTTCCTATCCTAATATAAGGAATATATCTTAAACACTCCTTTGAATTAAGATATTTTATATCGTAGATATCTTAATTCAAAGGTGCTCTAATCCATTTACAAAATACAAAAGAATCGGTAGCTGTGTAGAAATGTACATTTGTTATTATTGGTTAGAAAATCAATCCTACATTTTTTCCTACAAGAAATCTAGAATTAAAATAACAACTTGCATTTTAGGAATTCTGCTGTAGTGCGTTTCAAATACTTTCAAAATCTTTCTTTGTTGAATACATATAAAATTTTGTTTTGTTATTTCTTAAATATTTTGAAAATAACTTTCTTTTTTCGAAAAAAAAAAGATAAGAAACAAACCTAGTCTACATTATTGTTTAAAATGATGATTACTCTGCTTAGAGTTTAAACATATCACTTAAATATATAAGAGTGAATCTAGAATAAAAAAAATTATGTTATATATGTCTTAAATTAAAATAAACTGTACTAATATCGTCTTACAAATTTCTTAAGGAATTGGACAAATATCGAGCGCATCAAAACACTTAGCATGATACTAAGTAAAATTCTTAACAGAAAAGAAAAACAAATGATGTAGCCTTATGTAAACAGAGCCAGAAAATATTGTTTCATTATGTATATAAAATATATTAGATAGAAAAGTAATTAATATATCTTGTAGAAATAATTAAAAACGTGATCATGATTATATTTTTGTCTAAGAATTAAAAGAAATACGCTCATTGTTAAAAAAAAATTGGACTAGATGGAACAGTGAGATTGAAATATTTGAAAGTAAATTAGATATCATCAACAACAAGAAATGATTAAAGACTGAGCACTAATATGACAAAATTTATTGCCCAGAGTTCAATATAATGTAATGCTCATTTCAACGAAATGACTATCCTTCTTCATGTGACTCTGTGAAACAACAATTCTCTAAGTTGTAAAACTGTTCGAATAGCTGTCGGTTGCTCCTAAAAGGCATTCTAAACTACAAAGCAATTAAACCACCAAAAAATTAAACCCAAATGCACTAGTTAGAATCAAAATTACGCGTTTTGGGAGACCAAGTTTCAGAATTTGTTGAGAAACCAAGTATAAGTTTATCAAATTTTCTTGCAATTTCAGTCTACAATGTTGGTAAGTCTAACACCTATATTTCAATTGTAGGTTGTTTATATCCAGGATCAAAGAACAATTTTCATGCAATAAATGCATTAAAAAACAAATTAAACTTTAATAACTAAGTTATTACATTCGCTTAAAAATAATATATCTCGTTTTTATTGTTTTAAAGGTTCTTATAGCAATCATTCACATAAAATGTAATTCTACGTACTGTAATTAATATTCTATAATCATACGCTTACATATTTATTTTTTATTTTTGAGGATCTCGTCTTCTGGTCGTATTGAATTCATGAACTTAATATAATTCTTACAACTTTAACACTTTCATTTTCCTTTTCAAATCTGGACAAATCGCAATTTTTTTAATGCAGCAAAAGTCAACCGAAAGATAAAAAAAAAACTATGAAGAAACATGTTTTGCTCTGATATTTGAAAATGTTTCGTAATAATCTTAATTGTTAGTTTCTGGGTTTCCAGATATTTAAAAAATATTCAAAAAGTGAGGGCAATATATTTTAGGGAAAAAAAAAACTTTTTTGCGTCCTTAGAAGCAATTAATTGTATGAAAGTGCATTACTCTGCATTTGAGAAGGAAAACAGAAGTTAACAGAGATAACATTACTTACACGAACTCAAAATAAATTAGTGGACCGGAGGTTTAATATAAACTTTTCCTAAAAGCTCATAGAATGTACAGATATGAAGATATAAACTCATGCAAGAAATAATTTAACCATTTTACTGGATTTGTATTTTTATTATATCACTTGAATTATGTTTTTTATATATTTTAATGCAAATTCAAAACATATTATAGAAAATAGAATCAAGCAAATGAATTTTTAAATAGCTATGAAAATAGACATTTTTATCGAAAATGGCCATCAAATGTATGATTAGCTTGGTGCCAATTTTAGATATCTTACGGAAAACACATGCCAAACAGTTTACGGCATAAAGCAAACTTTGAATTCTTTTAATACTTTTATCTGTTTATTTCATTCCCCTGTTAAATGTTTTAATCACATTGAAGTTCTAAGAAACTGCAACTGCCAACCATAATTATTTAACTCTACAGACATTAAAAAGTTCAATTGAATAATTAATAAGGTTACAAATATAATTTAAAAAAATGCCAGAAAAGAGACAACAAGTTTGATTAAATATCTTCTCATAATATGTAAGGTCTCTCTCTCTCTCAAATCCTCCTTAACTCAATTGCGAATTAAAATTAAGCAATAAAGACTTAGCTTACCAACTCATTTGTACTGAATGAGACACTTTTATAATATAACAGTTTGACTCATATTGTTCCAACCAAGGGTAACTTCCAAACCGAGTTTATTGGAAACGATTAATTACAATATAATTCATTTCAAACAACTTACAAAACTCTATCATCTGTTTCTCTTTTTATTCCTTTCAGTTCCATTTCGCTTATTTATCAGTATCTTTGATACGGTTCATTATAGTTCTTATTCTCATCTAATTTGTTTAATCACGTTTCATTTGGTTAGAAAGGAATTGAAATTTTATTCAAATCAAGTTACCAAATTTCCCCAAAATATATGAAGAGAAGACCACAAATAACTCAACGTCATTAGATTTTATTAAATTAAGCTATTTAAAATATCCTCAGAGACAATATTCCCATTAAAATCAATGGAAATCATGTATCACAAACTCCAAAAATGTTCTTTTTTCCTTTCAAGCATTTGTTTTAAATATATATTTAGAGCTTAAATCAAAAATTGTTTGAATATCAAATAAATGCAGAGCACTACTACGACCCTTATCTTGCAACATATTTTTGTATCGTGCAACAGTCTAAAAGTAGAACCTCTCATAATAAACATAAAAAATTCCACAACCTAAAACAGTACAAAAAAAAAAAATAAAACTACTGGAACTTTATCTGAAGGAAGATCGTCTGTCAACAATATTTGCTGAATCTAGTTAACACATCGATCAATAACTCCCGAGTCTAACATTGAAAACAACATTTTTTTTGCAAAATTTTTTTTTATTCATCAACATAACACCTTTTGTTAATCACCTTTTAGGGTGATACAATCGTTCCAACGCTTTTCTAATTCTTTTTTTTTTTTTTTTTTCGCAAGAAATCTTTTTTGCTGCGAGTAAATAGCGATAAACAGCTTTCTGAATCATCGACTCGTTGCTGTTTTTGTTCCATCGAAAGCAATCGCGGCACCCACTTGGAAAAAACCTTTCACTTCACTTCAAAAAACCTTTTTCCTGGTCCGATCGACTTAAAATTTTGACACGTTTCAAGCAAAGGTTAGTACTCTAGAAAGACCTGGTTACTGGTTTACTACGAGCGCCATTTCTGGGTTAGTCTTGGGAGTTATTGATCGATGTGTTACTTTAAATGAAGATATATTCCTTCAAAATTTTGCTTTCTCTTTTACAGGTATTTATAATTCTTTTTTTTTTTCCTTTAAATTTCATTGACAATATAATGTTTAAATAAAGTGCTATTAAACAAATATTCTTTTTATGTAAACAACACAAATTTCTAAAAAAAAATGTTAAATATATCAGCATACCATAATTTGTATATCGTTTCTAATAAGAAAATAGGTCCTTGATAATGTGATTGACTGAGTGATGGATTCGCTTCGTTCGAAATCCGTCCTTCCAATGATCTTGGAGTTGCATAGTTGATTCAAGTTAAATCTGGAGGACCTTAAAAATATCATCATTTAGGAGGAAAGATGTCGAGATCATCACATGACTTTATTTCAAAATAATGAAACTCGTATTTCTATTACGATGCTAATGACAATAAATAAGAAACCATATTAAGTACCAATAATATTGTCAAAACTAATTTGAGTGAGATAGAAATTACATAAATTGCATTTTTGTGTATTAACGTGATACTAAATAATAGATGACAGAAGAAAAGTTAAAAGAAAAGTTCAAGTAAGAAAAATGCTTGAGGTTTAATATCGAGAAAACTCCATTTACCACCAGATTCGTGACCGAATAAAATCCATCCTCGGTATCTTTCAAATCCTTCTGGATTTCTGCACTGTCACTTGATATTTGATTTGATATAGAGCCTAAGTCACTGATATCCATTACACTTTCAGATAAAGTGAAGTAAGTTGTTAAAATTTCATTCTCAGATTCTCTTTTTTTTTTAATTTTCAAATACAACTCTTCAAACAAATATTCATGTCGTACTTATTAATTTTCCATTCTGAAATGGCTCGAAGTTTTTCATCAAAATTTGCTTAAGAAATTTTAATTTAAGGTCTGTCCTTTTTCTTACTTATAATTCATATTGTTGTTTTTATTACAATTAATCAGCACATAACTCTTTAACATAATAGAACATTCTGCTCCTTTTTTACATCGTATGGAGATATGAGCAACATTTTGTATTCATATTATTTTTTTAATAATTGAAGTATTATTAGAAATATTATTTTAATACAAAACCTAACAGTATTAATAAAATTTTAACTTTTTGTTAAAATGTATAATTGTAAAAGTTTCTTTCGAATATGTTATACTGTGCAAATTAATTAGGACATGCTTTTTTTTTTGTTGTTGTTAGATGTGTCTGAAACCACTTCTAAACGATTTTATCTGTTTAGACTGAGTGTTAACCACCTCAAACTGGTTTTATCTGCTTAGACTGATCGAACTAACTGGTTTTAGTGTAGAAGTATATGCTTATGCTTGAGTTGTGAGCCTTTGAGTGAGGCAGTTAGTTGTTAGTGTTTGTTCTTTCTTTCTTTCCAGTGTTCGAAAGTGGATATAATTCCAAGTAAGCATGCTAAAATTGTAGCTCTTAAATATCACACTTTTATAACAGTTAGAGAAATAGTTTCTGTAGTTGGTGTAGACAAATCAAGTGTTTCAAGAATCCTAACTTCATTCAAAGAAAACGGATCAATCTCTCCAAAAAGGAAAGGAAGATGTGGACGCAAGCGGAAAACTACAGCAAAAACTGATGAAATTCTAATAAGACATAGCAAAATTAATTCAAGGAAAACAAGCTCAGACCTTCAAGAGGATTTATTTGCATCTGGTTTTGATGTGAGTGGCTCAACCGAATGACGTAAGTTTCTGGACGCTGGCCGTAAGGTAAGAAGACCAACAAAAAAAAACAACTTTTAACTCCTAACATAAAAACAAAACGTGTAGTATGGGTAGAAAAATACAAATAACGGAATACTGGTGATTGGAAGAAAGCAGCTTCAGTGATAAAACTTATTTATTTGTGCAGTGATACATTTCAGATGTTGTGAGACGAAGTGTTTGAGAGTTTTTGAGACAGGGCCAAATCCAACAGACTGTAAAACACCCACTCAAATAGATTTTTTTGGCGGGTAGGGATGAGGTGGGGCACGGCAAATGGCACTAGAAGCTTAGTTCCTTTTCGAGGCATGATTAATTCTATTAAATACATAAAAATATCACGGCATAAGATTATTTTATTCATGAAAACCTTTAACGTAACATTTCAACATGACTTGGCTCCTAGTCACAATTCAAACTAGCAAATACTTTTACGCCGGAAAATCCAATTAAAGAACTTGATTGGCCTGGAAATTAACCACACTTAAATCCCATTAAAAACTTGTGTAATATTGTGAAGAGGAATTTAGATAAGATGAACAATAAACAACAAAAGAACGCATGATAAACAATGCCTTTCAAGTATTGTTTCATGATGATTGATATCTAGTGGAGTCAATACCAAGACGTCTGCAAGAGGTCATTTCTGCTAAGGAAGAATATATGTCATACAAAAAATGTTTTGCAAAAATGTGTAGAATGAATAAACGCAAAGGTTTCTAAAAAAACATTTTTTTTCTTTGTCCCAATTAATTTTCACAGGTATATATGTCTGATTCGTTTTATCATAATCAAAGAAAACGAATGTAAAAGTTTAAAAATACTTTAATTGAACATATGGTCTAAATACAAAGCGACCCTTCGGATCCAACCTCGGATGATCGACTTCTCGCTTTAACCGACCATAGCCTGAAGCTACTGTTTCCTAAACCCCCAGTGAATTTATCTAGCAGCCATAACATTAGTATAAGTTTCACACTTATGCTTAATGTAATTATTTTTCGACGTAAACTACAGCGCCCATGAGTCCACGACCATACCCTCTAGACTACCGTCCTCACATTTCAGTGCATACAATACAATATTATTTATAGAAATTGTGTGGCAACGTCTGAGTGTTGGATTAGAATTTGTTGTTTTAGGATTTCCTTGCTATCGCATAATATATGTTTGTGTTTTTATGTTAAATAAATGTTTGATCTGTAAACTTCACCTCTCCCTTATAATAATAAAAAAAAGCATCCCCTATTACCATCTCTTATATTACGATGGATGAAGTCACAAAAAAAATTGTCTATGCAACCCAATTAGGTGGTTTCCTCGCATTCAGTGCTCTAAAGCAGGGCTTCTTAAACTTTTGTCATTCACGACCCCATTTATGATTGCGAGTTTCTTGACGACCCCATATAAACCTTGACGACCCCATACATGAATCATTGTTTAGCTGCAGGTTGCACGTGTGTACGCGCGCGCATTCCTCCCTTTGATTTTGTGTGATATTTAGAGGTGGCGGTCAGAGTGGGAAGTCAGCGGCGAGCGGTTTATTCAACATGTATGATACCGACAAACGCACTAACAATGTATAGACACAGTATAATAATAGCGATCATCGATCGTTTACTGCTGTCGGTGGAGATAGCTCAAAACCTTCAACAAATGCGCGTGTCTAGACGCTGCAAGTCCACTGTATTCCGCCAACTCTAGTGATGTTATAAAAGGGTATCTATAAATATTTGACATTAAAATCTCTCGCGACCGCAGAATTTTGCTACGTGACCCCATTTGGGGTCGCGACCCATAGTTTAAGAAGCCCTGCTCTAAAGGAAACTAAGCAATCTGTTTTTTACATATACAACCTTTTAGTGATGTCATCCCCCTGCAATATTGCGGCCGCCAGACAATGGCTCCACTTTCATAGAAAATTGTAGCTTTATCGCCATGATTGCTTAATTATTCGGAAACACACTGGAATTTTGAGAGATTCACTGCTTTTAAATGTTGATCCCAATTATATAAGTGAGTAGATCACTACAAATGACGTTAATTGCACAATGGACGAGGAATTAACTAACGATTAAATCATTAAAACTGTAACTTGAACGACAGATGATGATGAAGATGAAGACAGCGAACCCACAAAACGAATATTACAGACGTTGAAACTGCATTTGATGTAGCCCTTTAATACATTGAACAATGCTTTATATCTTCATCAATGGGCCTTTTGTAGATACGGGAAAGGAGTAACATCACAGGAAAATCAAAATTGTCGTCTGTAAAGCAAAATAACATTAAAGACAATTTTCAATCTGCACAAGAACAAAAAAAATTTAATGTGTCATAACAGTACTTACGTTTTGCATCCTTTTAGTGTGTGCGTGATGTGATGTGATTGTTTACCGTCGAAATGAGAAGCAATACAAGGCAATATTGGAGACGCACTTCGTAATGTTTAACCACTGTTAAATGACGAGGGCGACACATGAGCTGACACCTCTCCCCCAAACTTCCACACAATCTCAATCACAGGATATGGTACTACAAGAGATATTTTGTGCATCAGTCTCACTACACGACGGATCTTAGTGACATCAGTTCTCGAGCCCGCTACTCGATGTAAACAACAGCGGCCGTGAGTCCACGACCATACCACTACGCTACTGTGCTCCCATTTCAGTGCAAACAGTACAATATATGTGCAATATTAAGGAATGTGCATTACATTTTCTTTTTCAAATATCTTATCGTAATACAATACAGTTTTTACCGCAGCACACTGTACTGCATGATTTATGATTTAATATTACATTTTACTTTGTGGTGAGTCAACATGTGTCCTGTATCAGTATTGTAGTATTTTTGTTGAAAGTACAGTTTTGCTACATTTTTATGTAAATAAGTCTTTCTTTAATTATCCGAGCCTTTTGGGGGTCCGATCTTGCTCCCGACTTTGTTGGTAACATATTAGTATGTTTCTACTACACTATTATATTTTACTCAATTCATATGTCAATAAATATTACACAAATTAAGTTTAAAGATTTTCCATGCATACTACTAACATTTGAAATAAGCCGCATGTCGATCATTTTCAGAATAAGCCATTTTTGTTTGTTTGACAATATTTATAATACAGTAATAATTTTATAACACAGTTTACATGCCAAAATGCTAAAGTTTAAAAATATGTTTCACTTTGATGATAATAGAATTTCTAGTCTCATAAAAGATTTACCAGTCTAAAGAAAGAAAAAGAATTAAAACCACAAAATTTAATAGTTATTTATTGCGAGAAAAATTCTCATTTCCGAGGAATAAAAAAATGCTACAGTAATACTTTTTCTATCATCAAAACAACGGATTACTTTTATATTTATTCCATTAAAGTTAAGACATTGGAAAATTAAAAAAGTAATTGATGGAAGATATTTTTTCTTATATTAAAAATTTTATGTAAGGAAAATATTTCAATTACATTTAGTATCAATATTAAAAGATATTATTTTTATATATTCTATTACATGTCTTATAATATTTTATCAACTTTAAATACTATGCATTTTAATATTCTGCACCAAAAAAATGTTTTCTGTTGAAAAATTGATTTTTCATAATTCGTATGTTCAAGATAAGGACGTCATTGTTTATTTTTGTAGCTAATAAAAATTACATACATTTTTATTTGTAATATGCATACAATTAGGATTAAAACATTGAGTTAAAGGATTATATTTGCTATATATAGAATTTATATCTTCTTAATATAACATTTTACCTTACAAAACATCTTTCTCATGAACATCCATCGCACCTCAAGAGTATAGTAGTTTTTCGCTTTCTATAAATTCAATGGATATCAATAGGGATATATTAGTACAATAGCTATTTTAAACTACTAGGAGTTAAAACACAATAAAGCAACAAAAAAATTAAAATTCAAAATATCAAGTCACTATTATTTGGTTGTCTCTCAATATTGCTAAAACATGCATCACAATAATTTATTTTTGGGTAAATGCTTGTTGTCGATTCTTTTTTCGCACATGCTTTATCGAAGAAAATGATGCAGAAAATGCATTTAGATACGCCTTATTGACAGCCATAATAATAGTGCAACCCTTCCAGTTATCGATTTCTTGTCGTTGATTTACCGCTCTTCATTTCTTCATGACGTAATTTGGCGCATTTTCTTTTCTGTCACCAAGGCATGAGCTAAAATAGGATTTTACTAAATACTTGTTAACAGAAATTTTAATACGATAAAATTAAACACAACTTCAAAATTAATATCCGAAATACATATTCAAAAACTTTATTCTGACCAAAGAATAAAATTTAGTAAACCTCAGACAACGTATGCAAATAAACATACTAAAAGAGTAGTTGATGAGATATTTGCATAACGAACAATCGAATGACAATTACATGCAAATCAAGAACCCTACATATATAAGGTGGAAAGCGCACCTAACATAAGCCATCATCACTAATCTCGAGAAGCTCTCTCTAACATAAAAACTGTATTCCACATGTTATAAACACGCTTTGTAAGTATTCAAGATCAGTGGGGCACATCGAACCTAGACAGTCCTAAACCCAAGTCGCTAGGGAATTGCAAATCCACCCAGCTTGGTATTACGGCTAACACTACACTGGATTCAGCAGTTCAATGAGACATCTACTCTATCAAGGACAACTGTACAACATCCGCCTAAGTGTACAGTGGCAAAGAACGAGGAAGTCCAGGATGTCTACTGCCAGACAAATGTCTGACTGCTTTTTGAAGCCTCTGAAATAAACGTATTAAGTCTAACCACTTATCGGATACTAGAGCCGTTGGCATGTTTGCTTTGAGACCCGTATTTTGATTTCCTCTAACCTCTACTCCCCGAGTCGCTCGTCTGAGGCAACAATGTTCATGAAGGGAAATATATTTGTCTACATTTATCTTTACAGATTATTAAGTCTGATTCATTTGTAGAATGATATTCGTCGTCAATTCATGAAAAGTGAATAGGGAACACAATATCCTTTTGCAAATCGCAAAGAAAGATGATACTGTGCTATGGCTTTGGCATGGGGTGGTATAACCTCAAGGGCCTTACACACCAAGAAGTACGTTGACAACTGTAATCTATAGGGACGAAATCTTACAACCTTATATCCACGAAGTTGCTGTCCTAACTTCCTGTTAATGGAAGATAGAGCTCATCCAAACATAACTTCCACAGTCAACAATTTCATTCAGAGTGAAGATATTCATCCAATGAACTGGCCAATAATGTATTCTAACTTGAACCAAATAGAAAACACATGGGATTACATTGGCAATCACGTTGCTGGTCGGCAACCACCACCCACAACGTGGAATAAGTTACTTATGATACTCCTCAAAAAGTGAGATAATCTAAGCTAAGAAGTTCGAAATAGCCTGATTGCTAGTTTATCTGGTCATTGCAACTCTTGTGTATCTATATACGGCCACCCTACTCCTTTTTGAAAGTATTGGTAATGCGTCTAGTAATTTCCTGTGCTTATTACTTTTCTTACTTTCCACGATATAAGGAACTGTATGACCTTTCTGTTCATTGTCATTAAATTTGTTCAATACACTCAGTTCTTATCATTGTCTATCTATACATGCATAGATTTCAAACCTTCCAGGTGACAATTTCTTTCGTTCTTCGAAATTGTGTGGTGAACTTGAATTTCAGACGTTTGTGTTCGAACATTTGGAGGAAGAGGAAGTTTATAAGCTAAAAGTAAGCCAATAGCGTTTTCAGAATTAATAAATAATGTACCTTCTATTTGATGAAATTCGAAAATTACATCTCACTTTTGATCATTACAACTATTTTACATTTCTAACTAATTAGGTGTTAGCTAGTTACACACTATCTATTTTTAAAATATATTCATAAAAGGGAGAGCAATCTTTCATCGAACGTTTATAAACAATCTCTCATAATTGTTTCTTGACTCAAGAACTGAAATAATGACCAAACTGTCTGTTGAGAAATATTTACTTCGTACATCATTTAACTAGAGTAGACATTGAATATTCACGTTAGAGGAAAGTATTAAAATAGACCTTTGAGACTAACAGAAAGACAAACAGATATTCCTTTTTGCAGGAATTAAGATTTCATAAAGGCTAATAAAGTACTAATAAATATTGCTTTGTTGAATTATTACATTAAATTTAAAAAATATCCTGAATTTTTAAGTAATATTTTTAATAACAGATAAAGTGTGCATGGGATAAATGCTTCTTTTAATTTGTTATATTTTCCTTATTAGATGGAAAGATTTTTTCATATAATATTTTTTCTGTAAATTAATTGTTTTTATTCCTTTGAATTTATTGTATATTATTATAGAACATCGTTTTTTTTTTTTTTGTAGTTTTTTTTCCTAGTCCAAATTTCTTTATAACGCTAACTCATACCCAAATAATTCTTTGCGTCATATAAACCCATTAGTTGGATAATTGTAATAAAAAAATTAAATTCTCATCTCGAAAAATAAATTGACTTTTTATTGGTGTTCTACTTTTAAAAATCATAAATGTTTACTGTGTTATGTTAATGAAGCAAACATGAATTTAAAAATTCAAATATATTATTCTAAAAAGAAACGCACCTTAAAGTTTAAAAAAAAATTTTATTATATGATTGATAAAATTTTTGTTTTTTTCCTCGAAATATGTAAGAGATAACTTAAAAATCTTAATAATTTAATGATATATTTAATTTCTCGCTAAAATATTCTGAAACAGCTCTCTTTAAATGCACTTCGAGCAAAATTGTTGAAATGATTAGAACAATAATGTTTCTCTATGGATTTCCTTACATTTCTTTAGTTTACCTAAAAAAGATGGAATTTGTTATGCATAAAACATTTTTTTCCTCCAAACTCTAAGATGAATTGGTAAATCGATACTTTTCATGCAGTACTATTTTAATATTGTACTGAAAAAGAAGACTCTAAGGCAAAGGCTGAATACTGCATATGAAACAAATCCTTTCACCAAAGGAAAGATTTTACATTAAACTGGTTCTGTCCCAAATTGACTCATATTTTCCTGAAATACATCCTCAAAATTACCAATCACTAAGACAGGTGTTCATTTTAATCAGAGAAACTTCTTTATTCAGTGTAAAAGTCTTGTTACTTTGTTTTGTTCAAATATTGAAAATATGAAGTAAGCCTAAGAAAAATATTAATATAAAAACAATTTTCTGTTTCAAAATTTATTTACAGTTTAGCCATTATTCTCTAATTTTAGGCAAACACATTTTAAAGGAAACAAAAATAATTTCTGGAACAAATGAAAACATGTTATTGTGCACAGTATATAAAATACGAGTAATATCTACGGAAATTGTTATTATAACGTAAATAATGGGAAATGGAAATAAAAACAAGTGTCAAAGATTTTTTTATAATTCATTTCTTTTTGTTGGATTAATTCCTCATTTTATGCAGACAACAATTAAAAATAGATTATCATGTCCATAGCTCTTTGTTTTCTCGAGCTGAAGCGGCCAAATATTTCCAATTATGAATTCTTAATTACAGTAATATTTAACGTAATGTTCTGTTTTCTAATTATAGGATTTTTTATAATGTAATGGAAGCTAAAAAACGAAATGAAATCCTGAGTTACAATTAATTTGAATTCAAAACCGAAGCCTATTATGCCAAAATACTCCTATATTTTTATCATCGTAATTTAATATAATATTACGTTTCAAATAAAAACTTCTCTAATGAATTTTTAAAAAAAAAAAATGTAGTATTTATCTTCATATTATATCTTCAAACTTCTTAAGGATCCTTTCATTTTAAAATACAGAAGCATTTCGAGTGACACCATACACATTCATATATGTAACGACCGCCCATGAAATATACTAGTTAACTGACTCCCATCATCAAAAGTAGTTCGTTATGTCGTTGTAACGTGACTGTTGTTCTATCTGTTGGTTTGTATTGATAGATTGATCAGTTTTGTTAACGTTGCACTAGAAGCAACATGAGGACTAATGAGCATGAGCCTCGAAACTTTGAACCTCGGTCAAGTGACGGAGACGACATCTGAGCTGACACATACCCCTCCAAACTTCCACAACATGCCAATAGTAGGACTTTGAGCCTCGACTGATTAAATTTGCATCAGCTCCGGCTACACAGTGAGTCTTTAGTGGCATCAAGGTTCGAATCCACGATTCGACGAAAACCACCAGGCCACGAGTTCGCGCCCATAACCACTAGAGAACCATGTTTTTATTTGTTTGAAAATGTTGTTTTTAATAATACTACGATTATAGGAAACATAATCTTGTAACTTTAAGTCAAGGTAAATAATGATTGTACTGGTACCCCTCCCAGTCTCTAAATACTTTATTACGTAGCTTGAGTACTTAAAGGCTAAATTAATTAATACTATGTATCAGTACCAATTAAAATACACGACAGTCTTTAGTGAAACCAGAACTCACTTCGAGGTCAACACTTTAGCTACACTAACTACTGGATAATTGCTACTTCTCTAATATGATAGCAATATTTAAGAAATGAAAGCAAAAATAAGATAGTCAATCCATAAATGTTTCAAAAACTGAAGCTAATACATTAAGCCCTAAAATATTTAAAATTTGTATTAAAGTTAGTTTAAATTTTTGATTACTTCAATAAATTAAAAACACCCTGCTTTATTCTGTAGAAAGCATAAATATATATTTTATGTAACAGAAGATAAATTTCACAAAGAGCTATTCGTATACAGAAAAAAGAACAAAATCAATATAGTTACAAATCTTCGATTATCATTAGTTTAACTCCATTTTGAAATATCATCTTTAAGAAATAGTAGCTTCCCTTCCTAATATTAAATTTCATATTACGTTTCACAAAATATATACCTTTTCAAATCACGACCAATTTTTCTCACACTTGGTTTATCTCATGAGTATCAACCATAAAGAAATGTTTACTCTCCCAATAAATTATCAAATATGTACAGTTTCAAAGGGGGTGGGAGTAAAAACGAGTGAACTTACCATCCCTTTTTTTTCCTGCATTTTAAGAGGTAAACTTCTTCTGTTTAATGAAGGTATTATAAGAAAAATTATAAATTGGAGGACTTTATTGATATTACTTTCCTTATTTTCTGAACGCGTAAAGAAAAATTCATAAGGAAAAAAAATGAATGTTTACTTTTTGTCACGAACCAGATGAGGAAATTTAGTTCACTATGCTAGCAGGATTGAACTTTTGAACGTTGTTACCCTTTTTCAACAATACAGAGTGTGAAAATTGATAGACAGTTGGTGAAATTATAATTCTCGTTTTTTTGAAGTGATTTCTGATAATGATCTTTTACTCCGTTCAAACGGCTTCTTTCTTATTTAATTTAAAAGTATAGAATTTGCTTCAAATCCAAGAAAAGAGCTGGTCCTTTTCTTATTTATGATTTTTCAACATATAGATTAGGAGTGACCAGCTACACTACCGTTGAATTTCCCATTTCAGAAAATAATACTTGAAAGACTCTTTTAATCAGTGTTTCTAGATAAAAATTGTAAATTTTCCTTTCGTTACACTTCATTTCATTACAAAATAAAACGATTTTGCAGTTTTTCCTCAAAGTCGGTTTTTCAAGACAAAAAGGGGTGGTTCATCTATAGGAAAAAACAGATCCTGAAACGAAAAAACAGATCCTGAAACGAAATATCCTAAAACTAAAGTGTGTGCTCTGAAGCTAATCCCAGTTTTCGGTACTTTGTAACGTTGTGAGAGTTTATATCCATTACTTAATTTTATTTAAGATACACATCGATCTTTTTTGACTGCTCTGAATTTAACTGTAGAACTGAATTTCCCTAACAAGTTATCAACCAAACATTTGGCAGCTAACTCTTAAGAGGGGCATCATTCGCAAGGTATTCACAAGTACTACTAACTTTTAAAGAATTTCTGTACAAAATAGTTAGATGTAATCAGTACAACATTTTTTATTTTGTTTAAGTTTTTGAATAACATTATCAAGCTTCTTAACTAATGAGAAATGAAATAAAATAAATACTTTTGGATATTGATTAGAGATCATAATACAAAATTACGCTCTGAATTTAATTGGCTGCCTCAAGGGAAACAATAATAAGTTTTAAACAATCTTTTTGCGGCATAACTAAAGTTTTTACTAAGTTTGTGACGTTGTGCTATTCTCAAATTTCTCTTCGCGAACCTCTCGAACATTTAAGGTAATTTAAACAGCATAAAATTACGATTCCCTCCCAATCAAAATGAAGAGTGATAAGATAAATTAGATGAAGATAAGAAATGTAGCGAATTGAATAAGAGGTAGTGATACATAAGTGAAATAGAACTGAAAGGAAAGAGAAGAGAGAAAGAGGATTACGACAGGCTGATAGTTATTAGTAACTTTAATTGAATCATCATAATTATTTTTATAGATTAAAGTTATTCTTAGTCTAAATATGAAACTACTATTAGTTAGAAGCGCTTGAATCAAGACAAGGGAATTGGTAAGTTAAGACTTAATTAGTTGATCATAATCTAAGATTAACGATTTCAGATGATTCAAGAGAGAGCGACTTTATCTGTTCTGTAGTGATTAATAAAGTCCTTAGCCTAGCTCAAAAGGTATTTTCAATTGAAGTCTATTATTATTGACTATTTAATTAGATGGAAAAATGCCAATAGAATTAAATAATGAAAGAAAGACTTCACAAATTACTCAGCTAATTGATTCTTAGATTAGATCTATTGTTATTAAAATCATAACTATACATGATTATTAAGTGTTTATTTAAATCTCTTATATTATTTTAATATATGAGTGCATTAAGCTATGGAAATTTTTAAATGTCATTTATATTAAAAATGAAATAGTATTTTTTACTAAGACAAGGAAAAATGAACTTATTTTATGCAAAATTTAAATAATCCTGACTTTTTTAAATCGAAAGAAATAAAAGTTATATTTTAACACTGGAGTACCTGTATATTCATGTAAATGCTTATGCAAATAAAATTACGCTTTTAAAACTTTAATAATTATATATGAGTGATTAATAATTAATAGCTGTATTTGCATTTGTGTAAATTGTGTACTTCTATTTATGTGCATCTTACTGATATTGTACTGATTTTATACCTTTAAAAATTTACAGAGGACTTATAAGTACAGTATTCTGTATACTGAAAAACACTGTATCAAAAAATTGAGTTTAGTAAAATTTAAAAATTTCAAACTTTATTATTCAGTTTTCCCTACTTTTTATACAGATATTATGTCATACCTAAATTTTGTATGTTTTATAAGAGAAATAATAAGCTCATTGTTTTTAAAATAGATTCATTTCATAACGTAGAAAATATCAACATTACAGATAGAGTAGATTTTGAAGAAAGTGTATTAGAATCATAAAAAAACATACATTGAGAAAAACGCAGAAATACTTTTCTCTATAACGTGGGAAGTTGACTTACAATCGATTTCTCATGTATAATACATTAACGGATTTAGCAAAGTGTCCTCTACTTTTTAGCTGAAAAATAAAAAAAAAATGTAATTTTTGAAGCCTTTTAGCGTCTCAATTACTTTAAATTAAATTAATATTCTAATATCTTAAATGACATTGACGAACGCAAACTCCTCTAGTAAGATTAAAAAAAAAATTTCTAAATAACTACAGATTTCATTCATAATTTCGGTGCAAAGTAATCTGAAATTTTTTCCTAATTTTCATTACTCAGCCATGAAACTTTTAAGTTTGTATATTTAATTACTAGCAGACATTTCAGATTTAATTAAACGTTATTGTGAATTATATGAATATTCAATGGTAATAAGAAATTTTCTCTGACAATATATAAAAGACCAATAAAAATTTATTTCATCTCCGAATCTGTGTATGACATCTATAGTAAGAGCCTCTATAATTCGTTTAGAGGCTTATTACATATTTATGCTTTGTCTAGAAACCTATGTTTCAAACAATAAAGGTTCTTTATCACACAGACAAATTTATGACTCTTGTAAGTTTCAACAAATAAATTCAGATACACTAATAACTTAACATTTGTTTCTGATAACGTAGGTAATAAATTCACTAAATAAAATCATTTATGATGTAAAATTCATCCCATATATGAATGAATTCTTCTCCGTATGTCTCATATGTATCTATATATGAGACAAAAGGAAAAAATCGCTTGAATTATCGTATTTTGACTGTAATGTTATAAAATTGTAACATATAGAAAGTCGTTTGAAAGAAAAAGGAAATAATTATACTGTCTGTACTGGAATTCATATTAAATCACTGTTCCTCAAGAAAAAGACCTTAAACTTCCTATTTTTACCTTTAAATAAATCTTAATTCGACGTAAAAGCTTCATATTAATGTTATGTATGCACTTCTGTTTCTTATGCATTCACTCTTTTTGTAATATATAGACAAAAAAAGGATGCATAATTTATTTTTATTTTGTATTTAATACATATGAAAAACTTTTCTTCGATCAATGGAAATATTTTTGTATGAATGATTATTCACGATTATTTTCTGAAAATATTCAATGCCATTTTAGAAATTCCCTCTATTAATGAAGAGATTAAGTTTTCCGTTTGACTTAAACTTCATATCTTCATCTCGAAACCTTAATTAGGAAACCCAGTATGAGAAACAGAATTAAGGCTTGATGTCTTAGCTTTGATTCATTAAATCTTTTAATATCATAACATTGCATCCGATCTTAATACCAGAATTCAATCATTCTTGATTAATCCATGAATTAATGGAGAGGAGAACCCAATCACTAAACTGAATCTATCGTCTCGTATCTACTCGTAAATAATATAGACAATCTAGTGTCGTCAGCGAATGGAAACTCGTTTACTCTCTCTTCTGATGGAATTAAAAATAAAGTAATTGTTCTTTGAAGGTTTTCTGAAATTAAGATATCTGCATTTTCGATGCCCCGTTAATTACATTACTTGATCAATACCGTACTTGGTTAATCAAGAGATAAAGTTTGACTGAAGCGGTAACCAGATTTAGTTTGATGTTATAGAATATTGACCAAAGGTTTCTAAATCACTCGTGCTGGTAGTCTGAAAAAAAGATTTAAACGTTTTAATTTCCTTTTTAAGACATTTAAATACTAGGCTATTTGCTAAATATATAAAAGTACGTTTGCATTCAAAGAGAACATATAAAATATACATCTTAATTTTTAACTAATTAAATATTTTATATGTTTCTAATTCAACAATTCGCTGAATGAATCATACCTCTGCGATGCTATCACATTCAAAGGAGAACGGATGCTGCCTGTGACTTTTAAATTAGCTTACCCCGAAACACAAATGAATTCGAATCCAGTGCCATCTTTTTCTCTTTGATCATTACTACTTTAGAAAAAATTTCGTAGTGTGTAAAAAGGTGGAAACCATTGATCTAGACTTATTGAATTGAAAATGGCATGAGTGATTAGTCGAACTACAATAAATGGTACAATTTTGCATCTATGCGAAAGCTCTTTTATTTATACCCTTAAGATTCCTATTATATAATGCTTTCTTTTAAAAGCTTGCACATAAGAGCTTTTGCTGAATTATCTGCCAGAGAATGGATATGCCTTAGTTTGGGATATGCCTTCTCCTTACTGCAATGGTTACTTCACACTGTCTCTCCAAACTCAGCACCAGATTGTATAACAATTCTTGAGGTAAGAATGTCCATTTCTCAATTGCTGGGTGTTCCCCGGAGGATATAATCGTGCCACAATGTGTCTCCCCAAAGCAACCTACACATGTTTTATGGGATTTAAATCAGGAAAACACTGGCCAGTCCATTCGAGTGATATCTTCTCTTTCCAGTAGCTGCTGAACATAGCAGTCTGGTGTGGTCGTGCTTTGTCATCCATAAAAATGAAGTCTAATCCAATAGTACCTAGGAACAGACACACATAGAGAAGGATCACTTCCTTACAAGAGCGATCTCAGGGTACAAAACCTCTGTCGAAAACGTGGAGCTCATTCTGCCCGTTCGCATTATGCCTTCCCAGACGACAACTCCAGGACAACCGTAACGGTCTCTTTCAGTGATGTTACTGGGTCCCAACTTCTCTTCAAATTAACTGACTTTGAGAATCGCTTGTAGCACTGGAACGCTCTCATCCGTAAAGAGGACAAGACTCCATTGGTGAAATGTTCCGTTTTTGTGCTCCTAACATAACTCTAGACGGTGTCGCCGATTGCCAACTTTCAAAGCGATGCGGCTTTCAGGATGGCGGACAAATAGGCCACCTTCGTAAGGCGTCTGGCCTCAGTAAGACACGACACTTGTCGCCCTGTTGCTGTATACAGTTGCTGTCAGGTATCGGGTTTATCGGACTGGGTGCCATTTCCATTAACATCTGGTCCTCTTTGGTCGTCATTAGAGGTACACTTACAGCACAGCGGTTCATTGACGACATTCGGAAACCTGTTTTGCTATCGTTCCTTTTGTAGTACCTTGGACTTAATTTTCAGCAAGATAATGCCAGACCACATACGGCACGAGTTACTATGAAATGTATTACAGCTTGTCAAACACTTCCTTGGCCAGTCAGATCTCCAGATATCTCTCCAATCGAGCATGTCTGGGATATAATGGGAAGACGACTGCATCTGCCAGGGAATGTTGTTTACCTAGCCCGACAATCGGAGCACATTTGGCAAGAAATACCGCAGGAGACTATCAGGGAGCTTTATCACTCTGTGCTATCTCTCACACGTCGTATGGCAGCTTACATCCTGGCTAAAAGTGGGTCAACACCTTATCGAGTTCGTTAGTTTGTAACTATGTAATTCTGAAATAAATCATTCGATTTTTCTGAAATTTTAATCATCTTTTATTCTGTATATAATTTTCCTATCCTCCAATTTTTTTCTCCATCGGACAACTCCTTCTTGTTGAGTCGGGTTTTTTTTTGTTATAGAGAGTGTGTGTGTGTGTGTGTGTGTGTGTGTGTGTGTGACCAAATTAATTCCCGATATGTTAAGCGTTTTAAGAGATTAGCAATTGAACTTTGGAAAAAAACTGCAACAATTTATTAATAATAAATCATTTAAAACAGCCATTACTTTTTGTTCTTAAACAAGAAAAGTAGGGGAAGGGAACTTGGTGTGAACAGTCTAATGCGTTATGTGATTTTTTTTTCCATCAAGGGTTGCTAGTCCCCTACAGATAGTAGATGAGTGAAGAAATGTAAAGGCCAGCCGACTTGATTTATATAATACTTAAAGAACGCATTAAAAACGCAAACATTAAATTTTGTATAAAGCTTCTCGACTTCCTAGTGAAAACTAACCAGAAATCAAGCAAATGGAAAAAGGGAAGAGAGACATTTAGATCTGAGAGAGAGGGACGGATCAGCTGCGTGTCATCATAAAAGAAGCATTTTAGTATAGCCTCCAATGGCCTCACAGAGGTATGTGAGAGCTATGGAGACGACTTTGAAGGAATTTAGAATTAGATTGTTGTATATAAAAACAAGAATTTTTATGGATAAATATCGGATATTTTTGAAGAACCATACGCAATATATTTCATATCATGTTTCAAAAAACAACGGGATTTGTCATTTTTATTTAGAATGATTTTATTCCAGAATCATTCTGAATAAATTAAGCTGCTACAGTAGCCAAAAGGTCATGGTTGTGAGCTGATGCCATTGTTGCTTCCGTCCAGATGTGGGTTCAACTCCTGATGCCACTTAAAGCCTCGCCTTTTGACTGAGATTCAAAATTACAAGATATATTGCCAATAGCTCTTATGTTGGTTCTAAGTGTGACGTTAATAAAATAAATAATTAATCTGAATAAGCTAAAGTCAATATTTATGTCACAGGTTAATTTTATTGAAAAATAATATCAGTGTTTTGATTTTCATTTGTCATTTACATGAATATTGTGATTAGCCAAATTGTCTTTCTATATAATCAAGGAATCGGAATATTCTCTTGGGTCCTGTGAAAGTAGTCCAAATCTAAGATTTTAGAAATCGTAAATTAATAATATAAAATATTGACACTTTTGGAAGTTTAAAACAAACTTCTTGGGAAATGAAAAATACTATGAAAAGCAATAATATATTATTGATGGGAACTTCAAATAAGAATGAATCACAAAGTGATTACTTACACACTGAACTAAATTTGAATTGTTAAATTAAGTACATAACCATCAAAATACAGGTATAAAATCCTCTTAACAAGAATTATACTCATAATTTAAAATTCATATCTTATTAAAATTAGTTCAGCATAACCTCTCGTTTAAAATTTATGTAGAAATACGCAGTGTTAATATCATTTAGAAGTTCGACAAAAAAAAAATTTGCTTTTCGAAAAGTACATAGTTTCAAAAAATATATGAAAATACATTTCTTTTGATAAAAGTTCAAAGTTTATTCATAGAATGAACAAAAAACATATATTTCAGAAATAAAATTTAAATGTTAAAACATTCATAGATTATAACACGCAGCTTTAAATATAAATAATGAGTTTTAATATTCACATTGCTGAGTTGCGGGAATGTTCTATTGTATTTCATTTAACTCTTATGATTGAAATTCCATCATATATAATTATTATAAACATTTATATTCTTTATTTAACTAAGAGTAACTTAAATAACACATTGAATCAAAATACAAAATAACACTACAGCCGCGAGCTGAATATTTCCAATTTATACACAAGAAAATATTATTAGCATTCATAAGCATCCTGTCGGAATGTTCGAAATTTCACTAAAAGCATTCGACTAGATTCATCGCTAACCCTAAGCAATCGAAAACTATTACAATAAATTTTAAAAGCGAAACTTCATGAATATAAAAGAAGATGGAACATTTTAATCTGCTTTGCAGCGTCTGTAATTCCGAATTGAAATTTGTTTCCAACTTTTCTGTCAAGCATGGAGGTCGACAAATTCGAACAGAGAATACAATTCTGAATATTCATGATGGCATAGAAGATTGAATGCAACGAAGTAAAGCGAAAAGCTTTCAAAAATACGAGGGCTAATCCGGTTATTAAATATTTTTTCTTGCCAACGTAGCTCTTGCATGAATTTTTATCTCGTGTTTTCACTTCTTTTTATACCACGAGCATCGCAAAAATGCAAATGTTTTCAAAACCGAGATACATTTATGGTTTACAAATTTAAGTACATCCCTTGCAATTCCCTTTTATTCAGAAATACAATTCTTGTCCTTCTATATTTTGATATAAAAGAATAAAATATGTTTGGTTAGTTTAAATAGTTAAAGCGAACACACACGATTCTTTTTTTTTTTTTTTTTTTTTTTTTTTTTTGGAGAGAGGGGATTTTAGTTGTTCGTATAGTAAAATAATATTAAGATTCTTAGCAAAAAGACCAATTTCTTTTTATTTCGATCTCGAAATGCTATAGCATCTGAAATTAAATTTCTTTCAGATTTATTTTAAAAATAATTTGATTAAAATTCTTTTCTGTTAGCAGTATGAAATACGTAGGAGACGTCATTTCTTAATATTCTTAGCGAAATTAGTTGAGAGGGAAAACTTAGACCATTTGTTTGCAATTATTCCAATTATAAAAACCGAATAAAGTATATTTTATACTTTAAATTTCCAAAACTAAATTTCTAATATGCAATTCAATACAAGCTTTTACTCTTCATAAAATATTTAACGGCGGTAATTTTAAAGATATATTTCCTTATCTTCTTTTATTTTATAAAACCATCTTGTTAAAATTGAATTTTACTACAGGATTATTATTTAAATTTCTTGTAAGATATTAATGTTTTTGGACATATATTACACGGAACTAATATAAAAAACTATATACTTTATTATTTTTACCAAGAATTTGACTGAAGTTTTAGTTAATTGGCAATTTGTCTTTTGAAGGAAATATAAAGTACAAAATAAAGATAAAAATTATGCTATTTAAAATGTATTTAAGATTATCCACATTGCTCGCAAATTTATTTCTGCAGAATTCATGCAATACATGCACCTTATTCAACTCTGGCATCCAAACTTTAAACGTGCCAAAGAAATTCTTATTTACTCAGTAAGAAATATTGTTTATAAAACCAAATATAACACGCTATTAAAATTATTTTGGAAACTTTATTTCCGTCTTTTCTTATTTTTGAGATATTTCTTACAATATATACAATAAATGCAAAACGGGTTATTTTAACTTTCTTTAAACTTTTTTATTGAAGCTTGAAGTTCCATTAGTTTAAACAGTCTAGACATTTTTTCTCTGACCAGTATTTTTCAATTTGGAAATATTTCTTCATTATTTTGTAAGACTTTAGATCAGCGTTTGCTAAACTTTGGACTAATTTTATTTTCTGTGGCCTTAATGTCTCTTTATGTTTGTTCTAACTTCTTTTATCTTTTTATGATGCATTATAATATGTAAGCTTCTACAACAATAATTAGTTAATATAACTTCTCATAATATTTTAAGATACTCTCAATGTCGTAAGTAATGCATCTTTTAAATACGTCTATTGCTTCAGATTTCATACAAGAACAAAGGAGAAAAACTTAATATGTTTAATTATAATAATTTAGATAGTAGTCTTAAGTGACATTATAATTTTAAAATGAATCTAATGACTAATTAAAAGTCTTATTACAAAATTTGATTTACATCTTTTAGAACGTAATTATAAAATTTCTCTGACCACTTACAGCTTTTTTGTTGTTCATATCAATTATACATAATTTTTAAAATTGTATACTCGCGTTAAAAGCAGTGCTCAAAAATTAAATCTAAAAATTCCTAGCCATATTTCAAAAAGAAAAATATTACTAAAATCCAATTTTAAAGGCATAATCGTATGTATAATTCGAATGTGAAAACATAAAACGCTAACAAAACTATAACTATTCAGTCACTTGTTCTTATCATCTCATAGTAAAATTTTCTCACTTGAATATCTGCAATACTTTACTTATCTATAACAAGTGTGAAATTTATTCTTTCAAAATGGGAAAATAACTGATCTTATTTAAAGTATTAATAAATTCCAAAACTATAAGTATTTTTCCGACGTGAAATTCTCCAATTCAGTTCCAATTACATACTTTTCTCTCTAGAAAGAAAAAGATTCTTGAAATATTTGGACTAACTAAAACATTGTTAGATATCTTACAACGTGTGATCTTTTTCTCTTAAAAGACATTACAAAAGCAAAAGTAAATCGTTTCAACTGTTGAGGCGGGGTTTCCTTAATTTAAGAAAATAAGTTGCAGAGATATAAAAAGGAAACTTAAATATTCAATCTTCAATTCGTTTCAAATGCGTTTGCGTATAACTCACAAAATAATTTAGAATATTGCAGTAAACAAAAATAGAAAAGATAATTTATATCAGCATTTCAGAATTTTTTTGTTTTTCAGAATTGTTTCGAACATTTCGCAGGAAAAGAATAACTAGAAGACTCGTTTGAATTATTTGTGGATGTAAAAATGCTTATATTGTTTAAAGAAATATTGTGAAATTTTAAAAAAGCAACCAAATCAAATCATACAAATCTCCACGTATTATAAATCTAACTAATATCAGAGAATGAAAGTTAAATAATAGAATTCCGTTTATCATAAATGTTTTTCGCTTATCAAAAAATAAAGCTAAAAATTTCTGTTAATTTAGCAGATCAACATTTCTGTTAAATGAGGCGTTAGAATGGTTTCTAAACCGTATTAGAAGAAAAAATAAAGCCGATTCCTTCCTTAGATTAACATTTGCCGATTAGAACATTTCTAGACTCTTTGTAAAAATGTCTTTGTATACTGATAAGCATTCATTCTTTTTTTAAAAATTCCTATAGACTTCACTGAAGTTTTCGTTTAATTAAAGATGGAATAAAATTTAGTCTGTTTCAATGGAGAAATTAAAATATTTTTCTCGGATATTACAATAACGCAGTTTGCTTCTAAAACTTATTGCTGAATTTTTCGTAGACTAATCTTAACAGTGAATAGAATTAAAAGCTTCTATGAGAGTTTTTATTGCTTACAGAGATTGAATAAGATTATTATTAATGTTTTCTCAGGATAAAATATTTATTTTACAGCAATAAACTATATTAGATATTTAAATGTTATGTTATTGGACAAAATGTTAGAGTTTAATGAGTGAACATAAAGAAAGAATTATGCGTACTCGAAATTATTATCCACTTATTGGGTTGAATACTGCAATCGAAATTAAAAGCATGTTAGTATAAAAATAGATAATATTTCAATTAAAATTTCCTTTTTAATTCATAATTTTGTTGAAAAATTATATGTGATATCGATTATTTTTATATATCCTGCAAAGAATTTCTTTAAATAAAATGCAATATTAGTCTAAATAAAAATCACAGACATTTTGGAGTGGCAAATAAGATTGGAATAAATATAATAAAAATATATTGAATCTGTTAAGAATTACATTTATTATTTAATGCGTTTCTTTATATGAATTGTAAAAATATTTTATTATTTGACTTGCATATAGTTTCTGACTTTAGAAGCCTAATTTTGTGTGGAGTATTTGAAAAAAATATTGTAAACTATGAACAAAATTCATTTATACTAAACACAATCAATGATACAGGCTGCTCACATAAGTCCTAATCCCTTTCGTTCCACTTCTGATAGTTGTCTTACACGTGGTATCTATGAAATAAAATAAGTATGTGTAGAGGATGAAATTGGGAAAAGTACCTCCTGGCGGAAAACACAGAATTAGTGTTACTCTCTTAAAAACAATAAATTAACTTCAAAGTTATACAACATCCTCAATTTATTACAAAAAAATACCATGCGCATGATAATACATAGAACAAAAGGTGTAAAACGCTCACTTATTTGATCGAGATTTCCCAAACTCACGACTTTCAAAAATGCGGTCGAAAGTAAAAAAGATGCTCACTTAGAACACTGGTACAGAGTGAAATACACATTCGAAAGGTTCGTGGCTCAAATATTAAGTCATCATGCTTTAATTACTGTTATTGATTATGATTGACTGTTTAAAAATAGATTTATATACTGTGTGTGGATCGGGCAAACTCGTCTTTCAAGCTGCTCAAACTTAACTCAACCCGTGTTTGATATCCTAATAGCTATTTATTCATGTATTAAGCACATACATAAAGAATGTCTTAAGGAGCACATCAAAAGGATTGTTTTATAAGATTTAAATAAAATCTCGTATTCATGAAAGTTTTCTAATAATGAGTATTGCAAGATTATTCTAATTTATCTCAAGTTACAAACAGCAATGTGGGTAGATAGGCAACGTTTTCCTAGAGACCCGTATTCATTAAGATAGACCCTTCGACGAGTGATAAACTTAAAGGAAAGGTTTTATGTTACTTCTAACCTCAATCCTGCAGACAAGTAATAGTTGGGAAGAAACTGCAACCCAAAGGTATACTAGCTTGTGATCTTGCACATCTGTGAAGCCATAAGAAAAAATCAATGAAAATTGTGGCTTCTAAAAGAAAGCATTTGGAAAAACCGAAAGTAAATAAGGGCTCAACCATACCAGATAACACTTAATCAAACCCTGCAGGCAGGATATGTTGAAAGACGCTGTGTTTATTTCACCTTAATCTAGAACCAGTTAAAGTAAAGCAAACGTTCATAGAAGGCGTAATATCGCATGCCTTTCACACGCAATGAAAATTAAAATCGACAGAGCACCCATTACTGAGTGCTAAGTACTAACACCCATTACTGAGTGCTAAGTACTAACACCCATTACTGAGTGCTAAGTACTAACACCCATTACTGAAAATTAAGTGCTACATGTCACGCCGAAATTCAACATCAAGCACGCCAGTGATACGTGGCTTCCATTCATGGATTGTTCAGAGTGTGCCGTCAGAACATGTTGAGAGCAGTGGACACGAAATGGTACCCAAGTGTGGAGAACCGGGTTTGGAGTGACCAGTATAATGATGAAGCGAGAGGATCGAAGGATCATGAGAAAAGTGTTTCTGGATCTTACAGTGACTCATTCCCCAAAATACTGAGATGTAGGATTGTCAGTTGTACCATAAATCATTTCCAGACGACTTGCGGAAGCGAATCTGCAATCCAAGTGCCCTCTTCGTGAGTTATATTTAAAACCGAAACATCCTCAAACATTGGCACTAAGTTAAAATGACGTGGAATGTCATAACTTAGTAAAAATGTAGTGTTTGATGATGAATCCCGGTTCATTTAGGGGACAGATTAATTGCATGAGGGGGTGTGGAGGCGCCCTGGTGAGCGGTACAATTCTATCCTCGGTGTCGTGTGACACAATACCCGCACAGTATACACAATGCTCTGGGCGTCATAACCCATGACAGCCAGTCTTCCTGAACTGTGATACATAAAACCAGAATGGGCCAGATTTATACTAATGACATTCTTCGTCTCCATGTGGAACTTTTCCTAAATAGTCTTCCAGGGTCAATTTATCAGCAAAATAAAGCTCGTCTGCAAATAGATCGAGCAGTTCAAGACTCTCAGTGCCATGTCCAGACTCTTCCAAGGCTGGCCCGCTCTCCGGACATGCCCCTATAAAGAATTTGGGAGATCAGCTAAAACACCAAATGATGTCATGTCACCCTTGTGACGTTGGGCTATTCGCGATTTTTTCTTCACTAATCTTGGGGGCTTTGATTGAGATTTATTGCATAAATAACAATTTCTTCCCAAACAAAATGAAACGTGACTATGCTAATTAGAGTCAGGTGGAAGTAAAGTGAAGTGAGTTAGATATGACGGTATATAACCAAAGGGAAATTTAGAGGATGGAGGATGGGTGGACTAGCACTGAGTGTATTGCTCGCAAGAGATTGGTGATATCAAGAGTTGTTGCTGATGGTAAATGTCGCTGAAGATTTAAGTAACCTCAAATGGAAAGGTTTCGGTAAGAGTGTATTGTGTAAGTGTAGTAATAGTCTTTCAATAGACAGATCAATCCAATGGGCCTCCAAAAAGAGCGAGTATTCCTTCGACATTATATTACAGAAATTAATAAATAAACAGTTGTGTTAGAATAAATAATTAGTGTGTTGTGTCTTTGCGTAGGGTATTGACTTTTAAAGTCAGTTGTATTTGACTATATTATGGCACAAGAATCGGTTAAAGAAGTGCTTCGCCAAATTCTGTACAAGATTTGGTGGGGTTGTTCAAGATTTCTGAAAAGGAAAACATTCGATGTTTAATCAATTCAATGCTGGACCGTATTGTGGCATGCATTGCACAAGGAGATGGTCCATGTATGTATTGCACTATATTTGTCTAATTGAACAAATTGTATTTAATTGTCTTGATTTTGGAATCAAGGGAATCTCTCATCTATATACTTAAATTTATAGAATTTCAATTCAATCCGAAGCTCCATTCTCAGTGCTCTATTTTCAATGTTCCTGAGTGCATTTTGCAGTGCATTTTTTTGATAATGTATTGTCATCTGTGTTAGGTAAAGTACTAATGATTGTGTTTAAATTTCAAAATTATTTCGACATTTAATTTTAATATTTTGTAGTCCTTGTACGAATATTTCGTAATTTTATGCAATGATAGGTAGATCGAATTTTTGAGGGTTTCTGTGCACTAAGAGTAATGTGGCCTAGGCCGCATCAAGTACACAAGATGTAGCACACAAAAAAAGAATAAATTAGTTTAAGCTTTGCTTATTCCTTTACATATTTTTTTCATGTGCAATCATCAGTTTTTAGACATTTACTTCTGAATGGCCTTGGTGTTGAGGTTTTTGACGAGAGAGGTATGATACATGAGTCTCACAAGAACAGATGCTTACAGCGATACATGATGGGTATAGGGGTTGTAATTTTAGATGATTCAACTTAACTCTTTGAATTAACAGATAAAGGATTCGTAGCGGGTCATAATTCTCAAAAAGGTCAACGACTGATCCTGGAGAAAAGGACTCATTCTTTCGATTTGAATTGATCTATTATTCTTGATGCGACTCGTTTAAATAAGGTTTTTCCCCAAGATAGACACAGAAACTTACCTGATTTCATCAGACACTCATCACACTTCTAACGGAGACACTTTACAATCGATACTTCCATACACCCACACACGTAAACATATTACTTCTAGATGTATAACAGTTTCACTCTGAATCACCACAATATGTTGTGCGAATTTAAAAACTGAATCGGGCCACCACGTATCGCATTCCTCAGGTATGTCAATTTCAGTGTTCTGTAATCATTAATTTTAGACCTATGTGTTTCAATAAAACTAATTAGAGCAACAAATGATATATTTTCCTGAGTAACGTTGTCGTTTATTCTATTTAATTCTCATCTTTGTCCGGAGTTTCTTCTCTCTTCACTATACAATATTATGGCCTTGTTAATATTACTGGATGCAATTAATCTCAAAATTCATGCTTCAAAGATAATCAAATCTGAGAGAAGAATCCCCGTTTCATGAATTTTGCTTAATAATAGTTAAATTAAATGTCCCTCATAGTACCGTGAAAAAAATCTTGTAAGTAAATTATTTCCTAAAGAAAATAATCTCCAGAATATTTAATTTCGGAAGTTATAGCGATTTTCTCTGGATTAAAATAAATCTTGCTCCTTCTTTCAAAATCTTCATCATACCTTGCTTCAGAATGAAGATAATCATCTACTCATGTACATCATTCCTGTACTTTAGTACGAAGATATTTAAAAGTAAAAAAATTAAAGGTTGTTCCTTTCAAATATTTAAATAAACTAAAATAATTTTCTTTTATATCGAAAGATACATGCAAGAATTTTGTCTCTAGTGCAAAAAGCAAATTATCGGAGATGTACCTAAATTTGCATACCACAAATCTATCGAAATTCTTGCAAACATTTGAATTTTTGCGTTGTTTGTAATATCGAAATGGATGGAAACATCGGATAAAAAGCTGAGGAAGCTATGTTGGGAATCCAAAAAGTTTATTTTATAATCAGATTAACATTTGCGATCGAAGCCCTTCGCTTCTCTTCGTTATACAAGCATTCAATCTCCTATGCTGTCATGAATATTCAGAAATGCATTCTTCGTTTGATTTTATTAATGCACTCTCAAACCAGGAAAACAAATCTCAGTATGAAATAACAGACACTGGGAAGGAGATTAAAATGTTTCCCCCTGTTTTACTCTCATAGTGTTCTGCTTTTAAAATCAATTGTGATATATTTCGATTGTTTAGGCTTAGCACATATTTAGTTGAATGCTTTTAGAGAAATTTTGGCTTTTCGTAGAAAACGCTTGTGAATACGAGTGCCATTTTATTGCGCATAAATTCAGAAAATTCAATCAGTGGCTGAAACGTTCCTTTGTGTTTTGATTCATTGAGTTGATTATTCAAGCGAATTTTACTTCAAAAGAGAGGAATATAAAAATATTTATCAGAATTATTTGCAATAGAATTTTAAGTACGAATATTGTGTGAATACTATTATATATATAATAAATTCATTAAAGCGGATTTTTAAACATTATCTACGCATTTAAAGTTGGATATTATATTCCATAAAATATATTCCTTTAAACTTTTAATTAGTCATTGAAGTGAATAATTATCTTGTGCTCTGTAAATGGTGAAATTAGCAAGTGCCAGTAAGTACGCAGTGGATTGGGGTTATTTTATTGTGTTATTGTTTCGTAATTATTATATGTAATATGATAATATTTATATAATTGCTTACAACTAAACCATACCACAATAATAACCAAAGATAGAAGTTATTTGTACGTGATATTCTAAATATTCAAATCTCAAGGACAATTTAATTGATAATATCTTTACTATTAAAAATCGGAATAAAGTTTAGGAAATATTTCAAAGAATTAACAAAAAAGTGTACATACAAAACAATTAGAACTAAGTAAACTTTTGTGTTATTCCCCGCAGTAGCATTTACAATTAAATTTATTCACTTGTACAGACTATTAGCAAAAATAATTCAAAATTCTTGTATTCTTTTTCAATTAATTATTATTCTATTCTAATTATCAAGAATTATTCTTTGTATTAATAGAATTTCTTAAAATAATATTGGATACTCGAAAAATATTTTTTTAATAATATTAAAATAGTTACAAAAGAATAAACCTTCTTTGGAGTTTTTGCAAGAGAACAAACTGTCTTTACAAGACAGTAGAGACTGAAAATCAAATTTAGTAAAAAGTTATTCTAATTTATCAAAGATGATAACCAGAATTATATGAATAATAACCTTGGAACATACGTCAACAATTATGATTCAATTTAATATCAATTGAGTTACCATTTTGTATATTGGTCAAAGATAAAGAAAACAAATTACAACAATCATGTGTTATTGTTTCGTAATGTAAATAATCTCGTTATTGTAAACTTCTAAAATATTTACGTGGACTTAAAATAAAATTAGCTTCTGAGTATGACATCAATTTTAAAGAATTCCATAACCAACCTCGTCTGTGCTAACTCCGTTTTTGCAATTATTTTTGAAAACTGAAACAACAAAGTATAATTTAAAATTTATCAACCTTTTTTTATTTACGGTCTACGAATTTAACAACATAGTAGTCATGGGTGGTTTAATTCATTTTGAAATTTGCGATAAAAGTTTGAAAAATGATCAGGCTATGAATTTAAACATTGATGAAGACAATAAAATAACTTTGGTGGCTAAAAAGAAATTCTTACATCATAATCAAACAATTAAGTAATAATCTTTCATATAAGTCAGTGAACTAACTAGGAACAGATTAAACGGACACAATAGAGACACGTAATCTATCATTACTTCTAGGTTGCTAAAATCAAATATAATATAATTATAAATCAATGATAAAAATACAATAGTCAGACTCCTATATTAAAATTGGAAATTCTTGAGTATCAAACGGATTACGAGTTGGAAAAAGCAAGCAAAATTTTAGAATAATTAGTTCCTGAAAAGTTTTTCCACAGTACACGTTATAAGTATTAAGATAAAAAGTTTTACTCTACCATGTTTCCACGAATGAATTATTTTGTGTAAGATGAAGCTTAAGAGTTACTTAAGAAATGAGTTCTATATATATATAAAAAAAAAACTCCCAACCTAATGAGTTTTTTTCACTTGTGTTGAAGTAATCTTGGAATATTGTGTGTTTGTGAGTTATAAAGAGATGAATAATTTTACCTAATTTATTTTAACGAATGCATTGTACAATCAAGAAGATGAATGTATACAAACTGCTTTTATATCTTATTTACAAAATTTCTTCAAAACTTATCAATAATTTCCCACATAAATTTATTGAAAAGCTAATATCTTATAAGAACAGCTAATTTTAAAAATGCATAGCGTCATTGATAAAGTTATTATAAGAAAAAAATTCCCGTTATAATAACAATTATTAAAACTACGAATGTAAAAAAAATACTTAATCCATACAGATTGTCAAAATCAGTCTACAACGATAATATGCTTTTGCCCAGAACATCTTTAATAACCTTATTTTACTCCGAAAATTAGCAGTGGAGGAATTTCAAGATGTATTAAAGGCTGCACTAAGCTCGAGTGCATATCTACAGCTGCAGTATGCCACACCTTAATCGCCCAATCACAAACTACTTTACACTGACGCCATTCAAGTTATTTCGGGTTTGGACATGTACACATAGAATCCTTTTAAGACTGTGTTTGGTAAAATATGTTCCAAGAGGATTCAGTACCATAAATTCATAGAACCAACTAACCAACCCTTTTTAAGCAATTATTAAACAACTCAAAGGCTCCTTCTAATTGCATTTGTAATAATGCTACATTCTCACAATGCTCTTAAATTCTTTAATTTCTTTTTTAATTCTATTCCAAAGGGATGAAAGCAACAACACAACATTACACAATCCCACGTAGTCAGATTAAAGAGATGAAGATGAAAGATAACGTGTCCATGTAATCAGATTAAAGATTTCATCTACTCCTTCATCTACCGTGACAGTGAAAGGAGAAAGAAGATTCTTGAATCCTTCGTTTATCAAAACTGTGATGAGAAATGACATCACATATCTTCAAACATGGGAGAACATACTCACTTGATTTATATTTGAAAAGTTAAATTATGCTTAACAAGAAATGGAAACTAGTTTAGTTTAGTTTTTATTAACGTCGCACTAGAAGCAACACGAGGGCTATTGGCGAAGGACCTCGTAATTTTGAACCACGGTCAAGTGACGAGGACGACACCTGAGCTGGCACCCCCTCTCAGTACCGCACCAACGGGAGGACTTTGGGCCCCAACAGATTTAAAGTGCATCAGCCCTGGCTACACGGTGGGTCTTTAGCGGCCAAGGATCGAACCTGCGACTGAACGAAAGCCATCGGCCACGAATCCGAAGCCATGACCACTAGGCTACCACGGCCGAAAAGGGAAACTAATATTAGTTGTGAGCATATTTTATCTGAAAAATTACTTGGATCTTATTTTATTAAAAATATTGAAATTTAAATAACGAGTTATATATTTGTCAAAATTATTTCATGTATGTATTATATAACACGTTTAATAATTCACATTTAATTCGTTTTTAGAAAACCATTTTATGATATTTTTTAAAAAAATGTATCCGTTACACTAACATGCATAAAATATTATTTTCCTTTCAATAAATTCTGTGTAAAATTTCAAAAAATATGAATATTTTATAATGAAATTTAATAAAAGTTTTATGAATAAAAATTTATCCTGTGTGCACACTCACATACAAAATATTCTTTTCATGCATTATTTTTCCTTTCAAAGAATTCTGTTTCATGTTTCAAAAAGTATGAATATTTTATAATACTCGTAGTATCTCTAAATTAAAAGGACAACGCAAATAGTAGTCTCTTCATTTCACAAACTTTTCAAAGAACAATTACTTCATATTTAATTCCATTAGATATTAGGACATACAATTCCCCATTGTTTGATTTCAGGAGATTCGCTCGCTCAAACTATTTACGCACACAAAAGACAAACGATGTATTCATTTGAGAGAATTCCTCCCTCCCCCAGTTATTTAAAGAATCTCTGGATTAATTTGGAAAGGATGAATTCTGGCATTATGATCGATAGAAATGTAGTCACGAGTCTCCGCGAGTTAGTGAATCAAAACAGAGACAAAAGCCTTAATTCCTTTACTCTTATTAGGTTTCTTAATTATTGTTTGAAGATGAAGATCGGGAAGCTTGAGAGAACCAAAAGTGTAAGTCACACCGAAAACTTTACGACACTCTCATTTACGGAGAGAGTTTGATAGCGGGTGTCAGATAGCTTCGGAGAATAATTGGAAACAATCATTTACGGCAAGTTACTAGCATTTCTTGAAGAAAGGTTTAGTTTTGGAGTTGAAATATATGTAAAATATAAATACATCATTTATCTTCTTCCTTTCGATACATAATAGAAAAACAAGCAAAATGGATGAATATAGAGACAATGAATGGACTTAATATGTAAAGCAATCGATATTCCCCAGTTCGGTATTTCAAAATATAATTAAAATTATGTTACATTTAACAGCCTATTTCTATCGCGTATATTAACACAAATCGCAAAATATGCAGAAACTTATTTTTAAAAACGACAGTCCAGGGAGGCCTATATAATTTAATTATAGAATGAAATTGTAAAATAAAAATAATTAATGGCACCATATAAACTGCATATTGATGGACAACAAAAAAAATTAGCATATGAAGCGGTTAAACAACCTTCAAGCAATATTAAGCACTTGAATTTCTGCTCTTAACCAACTAGTTACAACAGCCAGCACGTTGCAGTGGGGAAACTCCGCCACAACTCACAACCGTGAGTAGTGGCGGAAGTAGCCAAGAGGTCGAGCCCATCGAGTCGGGGATTCCAGCCTTGATGCTACTAAAAACCCGCCGTGTTCCCGGAGCTGATGCTCGTTAAATCTGTCGAGGCTCAAAGTCTTCCCGTTTGCGTGGTATGAAAGCTAGGAGAGAGAGTTACCAGCTCAGGAGTCTTCCTCGTCACTAGACCAAGGTTCAAAATTAGGAGGTCAGTCGACAATACCCCTCGAGTCGCTTCTAGAGCGGCGTTAGTAAAACCAATCAATAAATCAGGAACCTTTGTTGCGTATATTAATTTCAATCTAATTTAAGGGTTAAAAAATTTTCTTTGAGAAAATAATTAAAAGTAACTTGTGTATATCTTTTGATTTGTTGTTCTAATTTTATCATTGTTATATAATAACAAGATGCAGTTTTAATTTAATTAATTTTGTTAATTAAGTTAATTTTTATATAAAAACTGCTTTCGAGAAATGAAATGTATAATAAAATATTTAATACTCTTAGAACAAATAATATAATATGAATTTCCCTCAAACTGCTTTATTGTACTAATTTTTCTCTTATAAGTGTCATTTAATCACTTTTATATGTTAAATAACTACAAAATTATAAACAAAATATAGAAATCTTACACATAGTCACATCCTAACTACTTTGACGGCCAAAGGTACGCAAGTGAGGTCCTTCGATCGGGGCCTTCTTTTTGTTTTTGCCAGTCTAAACGTCTTCTATTTCAACAAGACAACCCTCGTGTTCATACCACTGTCATCGCCAGAGGTTTTCTTGCAGCCGTTCACTATCCCTTGGCCAGCAGCATCGCCAAACCTGTCACCCGTAAAAAACGCATAGAATTCTATAGGCCATAATCTTAAGATTCCATCGCTAAAATAAAATTTGATAGATCTACATACCAGAGTTCATTCTGCATGGGATGAATAGAGTTAAGACACCGTGAAGAGTATATGCTTCATACCACGTCATGTGGCTGAGTTCATTATGAAAAATGGCGACCAAACATAATATTGTGAGATGGAATGATTTTGTATTTTTACCTATAAATTTTACTATGCTCACACTCAATATTTAACCAGTTCCTGTTGTTGGTGAGATCTAACTTACTTTCAAATATTATTTCAATTTGACAATTGCATCTAAGTGAAACTGTTTTTGAACTTGCACGGAAAAATGGATTTTTGATTTAAAAAAAGGAACTTACTGTGGCTTTCGAATGTCCATTTACATGAGATCCAAAATTAATGAAATTTATCCTTCCCGATAAAGATTAATTTTTTTTTTTAATTTTAAAGTGTTATAGCTAATTAGTGACTTAAGAAAACTTAGTGAAAACTTATTTTTAATATAATTATGAATTAAAACTGCAGTTCAATATTTATTGATTAAATTAATTCCACTTAGCAATTCATTTATTAATATTAAAGAAAAATTAGTACTGGAGTTTTAATTTATATAAAATTTATTTAAAAAATTTAATTATTAACTATGTCTCACGAGATGGGGACGGAACTGTTCTCCTAATATTCTAGGAACCAATGTTGGTGCGGTCGTTTTCTGAACGTTAATCTTTGGAAATTGAATTATTTTGATCATCTGCCCAATCTCCCTTTCGTGGGATTATTCTCCAAGATGCATGCCAGACATACAATGAAAGGAGCATATTATGTATTTTATATTCTGCGTGGATGAAATATCATAAAAATTATATATATGTGTGTGTGTGGGTGGGTGTGAGTATGTGTGTGTGTAAAGATCCTATCGCTTTAAATGTAACATAATATCAAATAACAGTAGAGGCGTATTGAATTTTCACGGAACTTTTATTTTAAGCGGAGAGAGAGACCATTTCCACTCCTCCTTTTGATTCAAGCTATTGCATCATTACAGAGCAAGAAAAGAGAAGAGAAGAGAGTGTTTTTCGTTGTGTTTTTGTTTATATGAAATATTTTACCAGGGAAAATTCCCATGAAACGTCAAAATCACGTGGTATGAATGGAGGGATTTCTGTGGAAATATCATAATAGACAGCGAATCTGAAGGGATTGTTTCGACAGATTTATAATTGGTTTAAGCGGATTCAATCAGTTTTAAGAGAGCGTGATGCAATAAATAAAAGGATACTTTGGAAGGGGATCAGGAAATACGAATGAACATTATCTTTTAAAGGAGATAATGGGTAAATTTGGTAAATTAAATTATTATAGCAAGAAATTAATAGGAATTAAGTTAAATCATTATATATATATATATATATATATATATATATATATATATATTACTATATTACATTGAAAAACATTGTAAAATATATTGTTTTCAAATAACAGTTCAATTTTTTTATTAATAGATTTATTAAATTAAAATATTTTTTTAATAAATCATTCCTTCGTTCACTATCAAATTTTCAGTAGACGCTAAATTCATTTTTCTTAACTGAATTGCATTAGAATGTTACAAACACTTTGCAAAATATGTCTTAACTCTTATATAATCATTTCATGGTATGTGTAATGCTCTTTTTTCTTGGAGTTTTTTTTTTTTCAATTTTGTGTATGTATTTACTGTGCCAATACTGAAAAGGTCTTTGGGGTTTATTTTGGCTCCTTGTTTTATTTTTCAATGATGTAGAATTATTTATATAGTCATACAGATATTACAAAATACAGTTTGACCGAAAACTGTTTTTCACTTTCAAAAGAATATATATATTGATTTAAAAGTTGGTATATATTCTATCCCATTCCCCTCTAATTCAAAAGTAAAGTTCATTCTTATATTCTGATCAATTCCAAATTATCATTTTTTATTTGTATATCCCGTGTTCATAAAATTTGCTTAATCCACTTTTCCCATGTAGTTTATAAATCTGCCAAAATTATCCTAATAGACACCCTGTCTTTGTTGGTATGTGTCTTTGTTGATTACGTGTTTAATATAACATCTATTGTGAAAAAATCTCTGGCTATATAACTTATTCACAACAGAAACAGCTCTCTCTCATATACTCTCTCAAATGCTCTCGCATATATTCTCTCTCATAATCTTACGTTCTCTCATAATCTCTGTTCTCTTATGCTCTTCACAGGCATTTTCTACTCATCTGTAATATCCATATGGTCTTTCGCTTCCGGTCTTGGTAACCGAAGCCGAGGCTAAAGTCATCAGAACGTAACGCTTTTCTCTCTACTGGGTCAATAAAATATGCTGATTATGAAAAAAAAAGACTGTTCATTTCGGCCATGAATTTAAAATGTTTAATTAATGTTAGAACAAACTTTTAATATATTTCATCAAAGTCGACAAGGAGTTTACTGTACTTAGTAAAATCTATGTGTGTGTGTGTGTGTGCTGCCCGTGTAGATTTGGTTGGTTAGGCTTCAACTTTAATTCAATAATTTCTCTTACTAATAATTTAACTACATATTCAATCCCATTGCTAATTAAAAAGTAGAGTTCGTTCTTATTTTCTGATCCCCTTCCAAATTATCCTTTTATTTATTAGTTAGATCACGCGCTCATAAAATTTGTTTAATCTTTTTTTTCCACGATCGTAAATTTGTCAAAATAATCTCTTCAGACTCCTTGCCTATTATGATATTTTACTAAATTCCTATTCTAATGACGTTTATTTTGAAAGATCCCTGCTATATAACTCTACACAACAAAATTTCTCTCATATTCTCTCCTCTCTTGAGCATACACTCCTCTCTGATGATTATCTGAGATTGTAATTGTGCTTCAGCTTCAGCCTTTGGTGGCCGAAACCCTACTAAAGTCTGAAAGTACTTAACGCTCTCTCCGATAGAATCACTATACAATCTTATTCATATGAAAAAGGGACTTTCCATTTTGGCCATGCATTCAAAATGTGTTATTAATATTGAACAAATATTTAATATCTACTTAAATATCATTCGTGATATATATATATGTGTGTGTGTGTGTGTGTGTGTGTGTGTGTGTGTGTGTGTGTGTGTGTGTGTGTGTGTGTGTGTGTGTGTGTGTGTGTGTGTGTGTGTGTGTGTAGGTGTGTGTGTATTTATATATGTATATATATATAGAGAAGAAAAGAAGAGGTAGGTCATTTTACTGATTTAAATCTTGATAATGGATTTATTTTGACCATAATTCATTGGAAAGAGTTAAACCCTTTTTTTTTTTTAAATTAATATAGTTTAATTATATTAAGACAGTTAGCGCCTCATCTGTAATGCAAGAAAAAACAAATCGAACGATATTAAGATGAGTGAAGCAAATATTAGAATGACAAATTAGTAACAAATTAGAGCGACTAATAGTTTATCATTGGGTTTTTTTCCCCAAACAAATTGATTCATCTGACGCAGGGATTAGAACAGATTCGAATTATCTGCACCCAAAACCTGCTTTACACAGCAGAAGGTGATAGCTGCAGTTAAATAACCAAAATTGGTTAGTAAATTTGGTTCAGTGTTAAAATATGGTATGTTGAAAAAGAGATAAATATCTAAAGAAGAAAAGTGATTATGTGGTTCATCATACTCCACACAAACACAAATATATATATATATATATATATATATATATATATATATACTGATGTCAAAACTTACGCATCAAGGTGCTTTTTTGCCATAACTCTAAGAGAAATCTCTGGCATAAAATTCAGGAAATGAGAACCAGCATTTATATGCTAAAACGATGACAAAGCTTATAGTTACGCAAAATGAATACAATGTATATAGAACACAATCAAACAACAAAAACTTTATTAAATTCATTGTTTCGTTAAAACATAATTGTCGTATCCAAGAGGAATAACAACAATAAATGTTTCTTAATTATGAGATATGCCTCCTTTTCTGCAATGGTTGTACATCGTCTCTCTCCATACTCAACACAGATCTTCTTTTGTATTGTTTTGTAAAGATGTATCTTATTTTTCTTTCTATGCATTGGATCTGATGATGGGTGTCCTGGACCGTCGCTCGAGCCTCGCCTTTCTGCCCTCAAGTTCACGGCCGAAGCTACCTCTTCTTTTTTTGACCTCATCTTCCCGGATGATTCCTTCATTATTCAAGACTTGTGAAGCTAATTGGTTGTTTCTATAGAAGATGTCTTGTTGAACTTTGTGTTGACTTTCCGTTTTCTTATTGGTGCCTACTCCATTTCCATCCATGTTTCGCTGTTTCGATTCATGGAACTTTTTTTAACCATGAACTTCTTAGTCCCTTAAGTCTGATTTTATTGTGTGTTCTCTTATTTCGCGTTCTTTTTAAATTTAGATATCTGTTGAGAAACTCACCTTACAATGCTTTTTATAACTTTTATGAAACCACGATCTATATTCGGCTGTGATTTTTAAATTCTGTACTTATATTTTTATATGCTGAATCAAAGAATTTTTAAGCTTGATTTTACCCCAATTCTATTTTGCTAGTGTAAATATTGTTTTCATTATGATCTTAAGATGATTTGTAATGAAGTCATTGCCCATTTCCATATTTTTGTATTATTTCTTTACTTTTTTTAATTTTGGTAGAGAAAATAATGGCTAATTCAAAAAAATGTACTGTAATCATAGGAGTTCAATAATACACATAATAAACCTAAAACTATAAAACTTGTAGAAAGAAACCAAGAAGAAATTTAGCAATTTTCGGTCCATTTTAATTTTGGTTATTACTTCTTCCCTTTTTAGTACCTTAAAAATAGCCAATTTCCGTCCGAATAAGTTATATATATATATATATATATATATATATATATATATATATATATATATATATATATATATATATATATATATATAATGATAATAAATAAATGTGTGTGCGTGTGTGTGTGTGTGTGTGTGTGTGTGTGTGTGTGTGTGTGTGTGTGTGTGTGTGTGTGTGTGTGTGTGTGTGTGTGTGTGTGTGTGTGTGTGAGTGCGTGTGTGTGTGTGTGTACTTGAAAATCAGGTGAGAGAAAGATAGCAGTACAGGGGTACTTGTATGTAACGTAATTAAACATTATGAACGATAGTTGCAGCAGAATTCTCTAGAAGTTCCGAATGGTTTTTTACTTCTTCATGTCA
>BMAW01107739.1:0-64672 GCA_019974015.1 Nephila pilipes | reverse complement strand
GATCAAATACGAAAGATAGAATGTTCATTCTGAATGAAAAATATATTTCTGTAGATTTCATACTATTTTTTTTAGAAATTTTCGAAGTACGTTTGAAATAGACTTCATTCAATATTATAGAATTAGCTTAGAGTAAAATCTTCATACAGTTAAAAATTATTTTTCATTTTCCTTTAATTTAAATAACATAAATTTGCTTTATTATTGTTAAGGAGTTATAGAATTACCAAAAGAGGGCCTAAGGGAAAAGGTGGATTCTGATAAAATGTATTATTTATTTTTATGAAAGTAATAGAAATCTTATAAAATTTCCTTACACTTAGTCCTTTCCTTTCGCTGATATTCACTTATACCAAAGAAAAACACCACTGAAAAGGAACTTCATAAAACGATTTAAAAAGATATTTTATGCTTTTAAGAACTTGGAAAAAATGAAGTTTAAAAAAAGGGAGCACCAGAAACTCTTTGAGATACATTTTTATTCAAATTATATTTTATAATTAGATAAATACTCTTATCATTTAAATGCAAGAATCAAATAAAGGCAAGTGTTTTATATTAATGGTAGTATTTTAAAAACTCAGTACCACAATTTTTCTTACAAAAGAGCTGTCTTCAGATTTTACATTTTTTTTTCCCTTTAATTAATTTTAAATTTAAAAAAATTTTTAAACTTAAATTTAAAAAATCTTTTCTCTACACCCCCAAAAAAAAAAAAAAAAAAAAAAAAAAAAAACTCTAAGCTTATTCAAACATAAAACTTTAGATAGAACTAAAGTATTTTCAATTTATAACAAATAAGACTATTAAAAACTATATTTGAGTTCCTGTGCTGTTCTTCGACCGTCTTTTTTTAGTCTTTCTTTGTGATATACTTGAATGCGAAATGGGACATTTCGAACGGCTTAACAAAACCATTTGGCTAGTTTCCTAATGCGAGTAACAAACCAATATCGATAAAAGGTGCATTTTAAGTTAACTTTATATTGCTTTTTCAGTTTTTGATATATATTCTTGATATCCTTTAAATATTTTCTTTGCATCAAAAGAAGTGTAAGCGTTTGTTTTTATTTTAATGGATTGACATTAGATGTTAATATGCCTGTGCATATTGAAAAGAAGATGAAATAATACTAACTCACAAAAAAACCAATTTGCTGAGTTTTTTACTTTATTTTTCATTCCCCTCTTTGCAATAAGAAAAGTAAAAGAAAAGTGTCATCTGTATTCAAGGAAAATTATAATGTGCCTATGTAATTTATGTATACATCAATTTAAGTGAAGTATGCACTTATTATTTTATGAAAGAATACATGAAAATGCATACTGCATCCATGTAATAATTAAAAATATATTGTACTCTTAACATGTAATTTTTTTTCATTTAAAATTATGGGAATCAAGAATACAAAGATTTATTGGGAATAGATTGGGAATCAAGAAGTCTGCACATATCTTGATTAATTTTTTAGATATCATAGAAATCGGTTCGTGCTCAAAGCGTATGTGTTATAATAGACAGAAAAAAGAAAAAGACTACATGTTACTAAAGTTATCATATGAAAAAGAAAAGAAAAATATTTTAATTCAACAATCTTTTGACAAATTCGTAATGTAAATACCAGATAATTATAAAAGTGTTATTTATTTAAATGCTACTATACCTTTTTAAATACAAGCATTTTAAAACGTAATTTACTGGTTACGATAGCTGTTTTATCAGATTATTTACTGCATTGAACGCTTCTGGCTGTTTATTTTAGCGAGACAAAAGGTTCCGCTAATCACAATCAACACACCTCTTATTTAAAAAACAAATTTCAACTTTCTATTTTCATATATATGTAGAGAAATTTCAAAATTTATTCTCGAATTTAAGCTCATTTCCTATATTGAGATTAAATTTGAAATACACGAATAATTCAATAATACAATGCTATGGCGGTCTCAAGTAGTAACGGATTTAAGAGAACAGCCCGGAGGTCCGGGCCCTCCACTTAACAATGTACAATTCAGTTGAAATTTGTAGACTTATATATCTCACGTAAATGCTTTTTAGCCTTAATTTCTAGAATAATAAGAATTTTAAAAAAATATGAGTAATTTTTAATCAAATTTTTATTTAAAGATGAATTAAAAGTTATAAAAGTATTTTTTAAATGTAAAATAACACATAATTTATAAAAGCTTGAGACGTTAATACTACTTTTAATATCGTATGTAAGTAACTAAAAGGAGTATTTAATTTATCGATCATGACCTAAATATTTTAGTTAAGGGCTCAAGACTTTTTAAAATTATATATTATTTAACATTAAAAATATATTTATACCTTTTAGTCCATCTTTAAATAAAGGCCTGATAATTTTTTTTTTTACTTTTATTTATTTTTTACCATGGTTAGATGCCAAATCGACACATGAGACGGGCACACTCTCTCTACATTCCATCCTCGGAAATGTGAACCATGATGCATTCTACGTGCAACAGGTCACTAGTAGAATCAGCCATTAGTAACAAATAAAGAATCCTGTGTTAAACATGAAACTTTGACTTTATGTAAAACATTACTGACGACATGCGCAAAACACTTGCGCACGTCGGAATACGGATAAACCAGCTTGTTCGGAATAAGCTGTTCAGACAGGTTTCGTGCAACTGATGTGCAAAGGTAAGCTGTTAAAGATTACTCAGATGAATGACAGCACAAAGCTGACAATTGGACATGTTTCCAAATTCTGAATGTACCCCAGTGTGTGATCTCAAGACTGCGACAGAGATTTCAAAGTGTAAGAATGTTAACCGACGACCGGTACCAGGTCGGACAAGAGTCACAACCATTCACCAAGAACGATATATGGCAATAACTGTCTGACGTCAGAGTGAAAGTAATGCCTGAAAAATGGTCTCAGCATTCATAGCCTCCTTGGGAGTAATGTTTTCAGTACAATCTATTTATAGAAGATTCAATCATGGGGGTCTCAGTGCAAGATAACCTGCAGTTTGCATTTCCCGTACTCATCTTCATCAGTTCCCGCACTAATAAATCTATCCCGTAAGAATTCTATTAAAAAAAAACCAGAAACATTTTCAGACAAAGCCTAGTGAAAAAAAAGCAAAACATTAGAATAACGTAAATAATATAATTAATACTTTTCCATACTTTGGAATGGAATAATATGTCTGCATACCAGTAATTACTGATCAAACAATCACACTTGAGTGAATTACATTATTAAAAAAGAAAAAACAAAAATCAACCGATCATTTTCAATTTAACGGCAAACTACGAAATTGCATATAACTAAGCATCTAACATAGTATAAAACCAATTAAAAATCTATATAAAAAGAAATATTAGTTAAACAGAAAATTAATGAGAAAAGCAAACAATCTAAAACAAAAAAGCGTACAAAAACAATTGCTAAAAGAAATTAATTATGTAATAATAAAAATACTTTCACAAATTATAAATAAATAAATAAAACACACAGGCATTACTATTACCAAAATTTTAAACCATATGAAATACTACATAAATTTCATAATATATTCTCTCTCTCTTTATTATTCACTCTATTCCATGAAAAGATTCACCGCCAAAGAGATTGATTTATTTAAGTGAAAAAATACTAGTAAATAGATTGATTTAAGTAAACCATAAAAATTATTTACTTAAAATTAGTTAACCGAAAATTAAAGAAAAGGTATTGAACAAACAATATTTTACAAATTTAAAAAGCGAAATATTAACTAATAAATAACATCTTTAAAAAATAAAAGACAGATCGAGTATAAAACTACAATTGTGTTACCATCTAGATTGAAAGAAAACCTATTTATATATAAAAAAACATTTAATAAAAATAAAAATTAAAAGGTATAATGAGAGAGAAAAATAGAAAGATGTATATATATACACTCAGTGACAAAAAAAATTAGCGCACCAAGAAGGAGACGTCAAAATAAAACGAAATTTCACATACGTAATGATTACTTTGATATAAGTAAATGATTAGAAAATCAAAGAGAAATGATCATTTATTTCAGAGAAAAAGGCAAAAGAACGGAGGATTTAATACCCTGTTGAAGCCCTTGTAGCGCGAATGCACGATGCAATACGATTGGGCATTGAGGCATACACGTTTCGTATGATGTCTTGAGACATTTCGTTCCATATCTACTGTAACCTTGCTTCTAGTTCGTTCAAACTCGTGGAATGCCCAACTCGCCGTCCCAAATGTTCCCAGATAGGCTCGATTGGAAACAAATCTGAGAATCGGTCAGGCCAAGGAAGGGTAGTAACAGTGTGGAAACAGTCTTGTGATACCCTTGCCGTGTGAGGCCGAGCATTGTCTTGTTGAAAAATGGCTCCTGGGAGCCGTTGCGTGAGTGGCAACACATGTGGTTGCAGGATGTCATGGACATACAGCTGGGCTTTCATGGTGCCACGGATCAATACTAGGGGTGACTGTGTATTGTAGGCAGTGGCACCCCATACCATCACACCAGCTGTGGGAGCGGTGTGTCGCTGTAAAGCAAAGGCAGGATTGAGGCGTTCACCACGGGGTCTCCACACACGAACACGATTGTCATCACTGCTGAGATTAAATCTGGATTCGTCGCTAAAGACGACCTGGTTCCATTCCGCTGCAGTCCAGTTTCCTCGTGCGTGGCACCACTCCAAACGGAGTGTCGATGGGTGGGCGTCAAGGGCAGCACACGTAATGAGCGCCAAGATCCCAAACGTCCTTCAGCCAGGCGCCTTCGTATGGTTCGAGAAGACACAGGAGCCCCTAGTGAAGGTGCTACCTGTGCTTGGATGGCGGCCGCCGATGAAGCAGTTGGCTGCACGCGTGCATTTCATACGATGTGGAGGTCATAACGACGACTGGTCTTCGTGTAAATGACATCTCTCGGATCCACTGGTCCCAACACCTCACAACACAATCATAACGGCCTAACTGACGAGCCACTCGCCTAGCTGACAACGAAGAATCCATCATGCCGATTATTCTCCCCCTCTCAAACTGCGACAGCTGCTCATATTTTCTTCGAAAACGGCGTAATGGCATGTCTACCTCAGCTCTTCCTTTGTAAACAATTCAGCACACTCAAACAAGCTTTGGTTCCCTGTTTTATACTCCACGGAGAACGACGTTAAACGCCCTCTACCGGCTATACGTAATGCGCAATCACGCTGTATTTCTAATCATTTGCATATCTCCCTGACATGTACAATCATGCCAAGTTTCGTTACGATCCCGCAACTATTTCTTGGTGCGCTAATTTTTTTGTTCATGAGTGTATATATAAGAGGGAGTTGTCTCACAGTGCTACAGCAGCGCCACCTTCAACGCAGATTAGAAGGTTAGATCTCGATGTGTAAACACGTAGAAATGTGTTTTCGTCTTTTTTCTTAATTTTTCATCCTTTAATAAACTATTTTTCCACTAAAAATGAGCTTGGTTCTTTTCAATATATCAATGCCAGCCTCCCTCCACAATGGGGGCTCGGCAAACGAATCAGCATTTAAAGTTAATTTAAAATGCGATCTTAAAATCACTACTCAAACAAGCTAATGGATTGACTACCACCAAAAAACATGGACGCTCGCTTTCTATGGATGGATGTACTTGTGATTGTTTCCAATTACAGGCGGTACTTATAATAGAGAACTTGTGAATATTAAATGCAGACGGTACTTATATAACTATTGATGGTTCAGTACGATAATTGATATTTGTATTTGTGCCACTGTTCCGTTGTGGTTGTTCAAGTACTCGTGAAAAATCAACACTAAAAGAGTAATAACAGACAGTTATTAAATGCCTATTTTTTGTTGTTGTGATTGTCCAAGCTTATTGGATACAAACTTGGAAAGAGGTGTAAGTAATTAATATATGAAAATATTTTTTTATTCAGTGACTGTGCTACTCGAACTATATAAAGATGATCACCCTTAATGATATTCCTGTTGTGTCAAATTATCTTGAAAGAGGAAATATTAAAACAATTAAGTTGTTAAACAGTATATTATTTAACGATGCATTTGAACGTAATTCAAGAAAAATATTGAGAAGTTTCTCCTCATTTCCCACTGATTTCAAAATTGAAGGCTGTTAGAAATTAATATCCGATTCTTTTTCTATAAATGATTTAGTTTGTGTATTAAACGGTCTAGATATTAACGCTAATAAAGAAGAACTTCTTAATACATTTTATATATCTTAATTGAATTTAAATTAATTATAAGCTTTAAATCGCTAAACATTGACTCTGAAATTTCTGATGACGAAACAGAAAAAAAATCCTACTTATTTCTTTGCCCCTTCTGTTATGTTTCCGAAATTGAATCATAACATGTCTGCTGATACTTTCTATTTTCCCCTGTATATTGTTTTGAAAGATATCGGAAATTATCATGAAAAGTTTACTGGTTCTGATACATATGATATAAAGTGTTTTACAAAAGACTGGGAAGAATCGTTCTTTTTTCCCATCTTTGAATGAACAGCAAAAAATAATATTCGCTATTACTTTAATTGAAGGTTAGGAAAAGAGTTTTCTGTTTTCGGAACGTAATCTTACTACTTGAGTTTCGTTTAAAAACGCTTTATTGGAAGAATTTCGCCATCAGTTAAATTCTGCTGAGATTCATAGATAGTTAAGTAGACGTAAGCTACATCAAAACGAATCCCTTTTGGAATAGTTTACAGAAATTAGGGAACTAGCAAGTACTTCCAGTCAAATTATTGATGAATCTTCATTACTTGCTTATTGTATAAATGGCACACATGATTACTCATCAAATAAAGCTATTTTATACGGTGCTAAATTTATTTCAAAATTTAAAGGTAAACTTCGTATTTATGAAAAAATAGTCAGTGATAGGAATTGTTTTCGGTTCCATCAATCGCATTGGTGATTCAGTGTGTCGTGTGTTTACTAATTTTCCATCGCAGTCAAATAGTCGTAATTAATCTACAACTAATTTAATAAATCCAAATATTTACAGAAAAACGTATACATCTGGACACTCTTGTACCTGGAAGACCTCTACCAAAGTCAGTACAAAGAGCACCCTCTAACAACGCGTGGAGCCCTCTATCAAAGAGTGGGTTCGACCATTCTCCTTACTTAAACTTCAATGAAATTTACCTTTAACATAATGAAATTACGAATATAACATATAAGATAATACTAGCTAAATTGCACAAAATAAAAATTTTAAATCACATGTCATCTATAATACTGAATTATTAAGTTAGTAAGAAAATATGAATGGAATTAATGTTCAAAAAATAAGAAAAATTCAGTTTTTAGTTGAGTCCTGTAACTGCAGGATTGTCTGGAATAGGTAATGGTACTAATTTGTTGATGGTTCGTAGTAGGACACCTGCCGAAGTCTTTATTTCAGGTACTCCTACAATTTCATCAACTCCTAAAAAAAAAACTTTTAAAATACGGCCCATGGGCCAGTCCAAGGGCTTGGCGTTGGAATCCTTTAGTAACACAAGCTGATTCACCCTCAGGTTTGGACTCTGGGTATTCCACTCGTAACGGGTTTGAAGGTGATGGAGATATTCGGTGTACCACTGGTTTCAGAACTTATCTCGAAGACTTTGAATCAGTTTCCACCTGGAATGAAAGGATAAATAATCTGAAGCAGTATATGTCACAGGAAAAGATAAAATAACATTTCCAGTCAAAAAATGCCCCGGAGTTAAGGGATTAAAATCATTGGGATATGAAGATAGAGGTGATAAAGGACGGGAATTTAAAACTGCTTCGATTTGTGTAACAAGTGTAGATAACTCTTCAAACTTCATGATAGCTGATTTTGTTACTTTTAATAAAATGCGTTTCATCGACTAAATATGTTTGCCTCCCACAATCCACCGAAATGAAGAGAGGCAGGTGGAATAAATTTCCATTAGATTCCTCCTTTTGCACTAAATCGTTGAACTGAGTTAGATTTACAAAGTTCATTTCAATTATTGAGGATGTTTCTTGCCCCTTTGAAATTTATCACATTTTCACTCTAGATGATGGATGGTTTGGATCTCCTTGCGATAAATCGTCGCAGACATGCTAGGAAGGCTTCTGTTCAGGAAGGCTAAATCAGAAACAACTTCAAAATGCACAGCTTTTGTACAAAAACAGATGAATATGGCAATATATGATTTCACAGTCACTCTTGTCCTTCTCAAATTTGGTTTTGTGATTATGGGACCCGCATAGTCCAATCCAATCCTTTCAAAGGGTCTTGAAGGCACAATTCTATCTCGCGGTAAATCTCCCATCTTTTATTTATTGTTCGATTTTTCATTCGGAAGCAAGTAATACACTTATTCAATTATTACCTGACTCGGTTTTGACCAGATAGAATTCTATACAACTGTCTTATTAAATACAATGTAGTCTTTACTCCATAATGCAAAGAATTTTTGTGATAATTATCAATAATTAGTTTTGTGAAATGATGAATCTTTGGGCAAAAGTATTTGATCTTTTTGAAATTCTGGAAGGGCAGAATGTTTCAATCTTTCTCCCACTCTCAATATTTCATTTTTGTCCAAAAATACGTTTAAAGATGATATTTTCCTATTTTTAGGAATAGGTTGCCTGTTTTTAAGACTATTTATTTCTGTTGGAAATGCAGTTAATTGTACTTGTTTTACTAAAACTCCAGTAGCTTGCTCAAATTCAGAGGCACTTATACAGTCTGTTTTTCAAAATTCTGGTTTCACTTTACAGTTAGTAGTTAGTATGTTTATTTAGCCGTGTAATTCGATCAGTAACTACTTCATTTTAATAGTCTGTACCAAAAACAATTGGTATTTCTTTATTGTTAAATTCATAACAATTGGCTGTTTGAACATTTCCTAAATGTTTGAATTTTTTGTCAGTGTTTTTATCAGGGGTTGACAAATGTATGGTCGAAATATGTTCTGTCTCAACCGCTTCTATAACGAAACATAAATTTGGATCATCTCTATTTTTTAATCTAATTTTGACTACATTATGTGTTTTCAATTCAGTTTCCTTGGCACCCAATGTACAAATGGAAAAGATTTTTTCCTAACATTAGAAAAGTTAAATTTATCAGAAACAATCTTTAAAACGAATTTCTTTGAGCACCTGAACCTAAAAACAATCTAATTATTCCTGGTTCACTTTTGTCATCAATTAAAGCAGGGCATGTTTGCAACAGTAGTTTGTTCGTTTGTGTTTTAAATACTGCCGATACCACACCGCTCTTTGGAACAGAATCGTTACTCTGATTTCGAAAACATGTAGAAACATTATGAAGTCCTTTACAAACAGAACATAAATCTTTTTTAAAACATTCAACTACCCCGATGATGAGGTTTCAAACATTAAATAACAGCATCCCCCTTTTTTAATATTTCTTTTTTCTCCTTAAAGTTATTAGTATTACAAAATTCTGATTCATGATTTTTATTGCAAAACAAACATTTTCCATTTCCTGACCCTACTGATCGTTGTACAGACATCGAAAATTAGTTTTCTTTTTTCGGTGATGGCTTACTGTTATGCCTCACGAAATGGCAGCTTTTATTTTTATTTTATTTTTTTTTTACCTTTCTTGTGGGGGAAGGAATTGATGACCCCATACTTTATGACTATTAATTTGAAATGATCTCCCTCGGCTTCGGATTTTGGAATAAAGAAACTATAAAAGAGCATTTAAATCAAATTCCTTGTCAATTAGAATGCGATTAAATTGCAAAACAAATTCTGAAACAATTGATTTCAATAAAATTGATGTCAATAAATTTGAATAAGATTCCGCTTCTATTCCTAAACTTTCGAGACCTCTTATCTGCATTGTCATACAAATTTCGTAACCCCATTACATCATTAGGGTTTTTAATAGGCGTTAAATTTAATAAATCACTCAAGTGAGCATTAATCAACATATTTTTATTTCCGAATCTATCCCTCAATAAATCAAGATCTCTATTGTAATTCTCATTAAAAATGGCTAATCCGTTAAAATAGACAAGTGCTTTACCACACAAATATAATTTCAAATAATTAAATTTATCATTAGTTTTTTATTATTATGAATCGAGCTTTCAAATAAATTATAAAACTCTAACCATCCTGAATAACTTCCTGAAAATTTAGTGATATGCAATTTTGGTAAATCTGTATTAACATATTCAGAATTATCAGTATCAATTAATTGGGTATTTCTCGAAACTGTATCAACTTGGACAGAATTCGAATTCATTTTCTTAATTTTGGAGGCAAGTTTTGTTTTTCAAAATATTATCTTTTCTTTAATTTCTTCCGAAGCTTTCATATCTTCAGAAGTCTTATCAATAATTAATAGGTTTTCAATTTCGCTGTTTAAAGAATTCAAATTTCTTTCCTTTTCACTTATTTGTTCTAAGAATATTTCAAACTGATAAATGCTTTCGCTTTCGCTGTTGGTTGGTCCTTCAATTTTAGTAATCAGTTTTGTTAACAAAGAACATACCCTTGTACGTTTCTTTTTCAATTTTGAAAGATCACCAGACAGTTTCGTTTTTCTAACCAGGTATGATTCAGTTTCTATAAAAAAATTCACTTACCTAGTCCACTTGTGATAGTCATTGATTTCAATATCCGTTGGTCGATGCAATCTGTTTTCGGTTCAGTCAATCGCAATTGTATTAATCTTTAGAACAATGTTGAAATTGATAATTTATAAGTTGTATTCCTGCCCTTTTATTTGGATCTGTACTTTTATTAAAATTAAGAAAAATGCATGATTTCTATCTCCTTAGAAGCTTTGTCAAAAATAGCTCCCCTTTCACAATGTCAGTAAGAATAATAAACAAAAATTTCTAATGAAGCACGTTTTATCGATTTTATTCAAAGTAAATGTAGAAATATATAATCTAGTTTAGAATTTGTAATAATTTTAGATAGTTACGAGATTAGTTTTTTGTATCATGTTTCGATTTTAATTTTTCAAAGAACGAATTTAAACTTAGTGGAAAAATCGAAAACTTTTCTAAACTAGTTAAACAAATAAAAAATACTTTAACCCATGTATTTATAGAAATCATTGTCAACGTTTAAACCTTATGTACTGCTCGAGATATGATGAAAATACAAGTTGAAAAACTTCCACAAAAATACAAAAACGCGAATCTGGTAATAAGATTAGCATTTGTATTCAATAAATTTTACATCTGGTTGCATTTGCTCAAACTCTTGTAGCATGAATATTAACGACTATGTTCTTTGCTGGATTTCGAAGGAGTTCTTACTCAGCTTAAAGTTAAAAAAAAATTTAGTTTAATAAATGTATTAAGGTTTTTTCTGTTCTGTAACATTGATCAAACCTCACATTTAAAATTTCCCGAGAAACGTTTGAGAGCTTATGGTTACTGCAAAAAGAACTGGAAATATTGGGAGACATTTTAATGAACAATGGTGTAGTTTTATTGCTTGAAAAATAAAGATTTCGTTTGCCAGTATAATTTTAAGTGTATTTTGTGTAATATTGATTTCTTTATTTTTGAAAATAATTTCTTCATTTTCTTCTTATTTACTTACATATAGTATTTTGAAAAATAATAATTAAATATAAATCCCTTAAGATATTTTGAAAAAAATATCTTTTCTTTTATTAAAAACTTAAAATAATATTTTTTGTTTTAATTCTTCCTATGCTTCTGAAGAAATTACTTTCGTTTCATATGACAAAGTTCAAAAATAGGATTTGGTATAAATTCAGAAATTACCTCTACACCATAACTTAAACTACTCCTGAAAATTTACTTCAATAATACAAATTTTATAACATGATATCATGGTCTCACAAATGAAATAAAAAAGTGTTAAAATTTCCAACCTTAAGCAAACTATATGTATAAGTACAAATGACGAACCATTTTAAGTAAACTTGAAACGAGTTCAACCTAACATAAGTGTATATTTTTTTCCATCAAACTTTTTAAAAAATCAATTTTAACAAAATATACTTTGTTTTTTATAAATATATGAATTTTGTAATTTGTTTTTGTCTTTTAATAAAATTTCATTTTTTTATAAACTATTTGAAACCAAAAGTATTCCTGAAATTTATAAAACTAAAGTTACTTTCTTTAATTATAAATAAATACACAGTAATTTCGTACTCAACGTAGCTAAAATGTTTTAGGATTGAGATGATCAATGAAACAGAAAGTACAATAAATAAAATACTATTATCAATTATTCTAAATATAACTCTTATAAGGTTATACATTGGTTGGCGCTCTCCTCGTGCTCTGTAGACCCTGTTGAAAATATTCTAATGAAATGTTTCTTAACTCTCTCATAATGTTGTCTTGAAACAAACAACAAATAAACAACAAAACAAATCCATTACACTCTTGTAAAAAACTACATTCGCTATCTGTCCTTCAGGAACAAATTCCAAGTGAATTATTACTCTAATGTATTGTACAAGATGCTACTAATATTTTCTTAATTCACGATTTTTGGAAGTAAAATTTACTCACCTTCGTCGAGTTAAAATGGATCCATTCTTCTTCAGTAACGTCCTTTATACCATTTCGGAATAATCCAAACCACAAATCTATATTTGGCAGAGACTAACAATTATTGTACAAAGGGCATCAATCCATAAGTTTTTCTAGAAAATATTTCTACTTTAAAAATAACACTGTATCGTACAACTCTGTTTCAAATATGACTTCATTACACAGTTCCAAATATTACTTCATTGCAACTGTAAACAGCAGATGATGCGCTAAAAGTTGTATATTGACGAAACTTTTGTTCAAATTTATATAACATTTCAACCATTCTCAGAAGGCTTAGAAATTTAAGTATCCTTATCCTATTATATTGCACTCATACATAGATTCTGTTACATCCATCTCAAAGTTTTCTTTATTTCTTCTGTGTAATAGTATTAAAATTTAAAATAGAATCTCATTTCAGATGAAAATGAGATCTCATCTAATACTAGCATTTAAATAAATAAAATATACATTTTTATAACTGGACTCAGTAACAAAACTCGTACTTTGAAAGATTAAATATATACCTAGTTTCTAATGCCATCGGATTTCAATATTATGTAACTATTATGAGATTCCCGGAACTTTTTGTAACCCGTTTTTGAAAATTTTCTAATCACGTTATTTTTATATACTTTTTTCAGATTTTGCTGTCTGTTTTTCAAAGATATCAGTAACTATGAAATTAAATCGTTATTAAAAGGGTGTATAATGCTTCAAAAATTTTAATGCACGATTAAAATACAAGTGTCATTTTTTTTTCAACCTCCGATGGACCATAAAAAAAGACATGAGTACAGAACAAGTGAATTTGTTACCAAAGTTACATATTACAAGCATGGGTGTTTTTCAACATAGTCACAGTGAAGATTCAAGCATTTTCATGTCAGTGAACGAGCTTTCCGATCCCCTCTTCGAAGAATGTTGCTATCATTGATGTGAGATGGACCTGCATTTTGTTTCGAAGCTCCACATTTGTCTGAAAGCTTAGGTTTCCGAACCAGTTCTTCAGTTCAAGGAAGAGATGAAAATACCTCATCACTATGTCAGGGATATATGTTGAATTATCAAACACATCTTATTTAAACAGGTCCAGTAAATGTTAGGTTGCAGCAGAAATGTGAGGAGGGGGTTTTCACGAAAGATGACAATAGAAGTCAGCATTCCTCTTCTTTTGCTTTGAATGACTCTTCGCAATCGTCGTAAATTCTGACAATAAACAGCTGAATTGATCGTAGCCCACTGTTCTATAAATTTAAAAACAAAACACCTCCTTAGTCCCAAATCCTCGCAGCCCCAACCTTCTTGCTATTGAGGTTTGTTTCAACTGACTTGCATTGTTGTTTCTCTTTTATATTCTGTAATTTCTTAGAAATGTAATATGCCTTTATACATTTATATCAAAAAAATTCAAAAGACATAAAACAGAAAAGCTTTTTTCAATTTAAGGTTTAGTCGGCGAGAAATGTTTTTTAAAACAAATTAATTTTTCCCCTGTCATTCGATACGAGTCTCCAAAACTTTTAAAACAAGGTTGAATGGATGCCAAAAAAAAAATTAAACTCCATAGAAAAAACTGATATATGTATCATTCTGAAAATTTTGAAATTAGCTAAACAGTAAAATGATTATTTTATCTATAAAATATTTAATGTAATTTGAATGATTATGCATACTTTTGGACATTGAAGAGATGCTAAAGCACATGTCACATTACAAAGACAGAGAATTATCTCGCATATGAACATTTAACACATCTTTATTTATTTCAAATTTAATTTTTGACGATAATTAAGTACTAAGATGAAATTTATTATTGTATATTTTTATCACAAGTAATGCTATCTGAAATGTTATCCCTATAATAAAAGGAATAAAATTCTAATTTGGTTTAGCTACAACCGTTTAAAATTGATTGGAAACAATATATATATAAATATATATATATATATATATATATGATTTTGAATGTTAGTAGTTATCATTTAGACCAGATGAAGTGGCTTCGATGCATTTAATTTTAAAGTAATTATATTTCACTGAAATTATTGTATATTACATTATGTATGATGTTTTTATATTACATATTTTACTTAATTTTTATCATCAAAAATATTAAAAACAATAAATTTAAAAAAATCACTAAAAGTAATAATTTACATTTAGTAAAATTTCTTAATATGTGTGGGAAAAATAAGTTTTAAATATTTTATAAAAATTATTTTTGAACCAAAATTTTGAAGAAGCTTCAGAATTGCGTAAAGAAAATGTTTTGAAATTAGTCACAAACACAATCGCTATAAAATTCTTATCTCTCAAGTGTTTTTAGTTAACAATAACGCAAAACTATTTCTATCTTAAGTGTTTTTCTAAGTGCAATTTTATTGCATCAAAAGAATAAAGAATTGTTTAATCCTACCAGTCATCAGAATGAAATAGATTAATGGACCAAACAACCATTACCAGATATAATCAAAATAAAGCAATAAAAGAGAAGTTCTTATCTAAATTTTTATCGTCACCCATTTGACTAATAAATAGATTTTTGGTATGGTAAGATCATTTTCTGTCAATAAGTACTTAAGATTCTTCACCATTTCGCATCATTAAAGTACAATATAAACAAAATTGAAAAATCGAAATTTACACAGCACTATTGAGCAAACACCTGATTATACGAAAAAATGCTACTTTTCTCAATCCATTAATAGTTGTTATTGACAAAAAACCTTTAAAGGCAAGATTGTTCAGGATTTAAACATTTGATGTACATGGAAGAAAAAATATTTATTTTGCATTATCTCTAAATAATATCAATACCAAATCAATACAAAATAAAAACTTTAAACCATTTTCGTTTGATACGTTAAGAGATTATAAATCATTTTTCATTGATTTCAAATTACGAAGAATATTGTCCTTTGCTTTACTATTTCCAAACCAAAGTATTTTCACGTTCCGAATTCATCGTTTTGTAAGTACCAATATAATTTTAAATAAATATTTTTTTAAAAATCGAAACATAATAAAATATAAAAAATTATCTTACTAGAAATGTTTAACATTTTGTAAATGCCATGTAGAAAAAATAATGTTATCTTCATAATTAGTAAAAGGTATTAGTTCTTACCCAAAAACTGAAAATCCAAAATGCAATAATTCCGAAATAAAAAAATTTTTCAACGTAAGTAATAGAATGATTACTTTAATGTTGTTAATACCTTTTTTAAATATTATTACGGGATTTAATTAAAATCTTGTGTCTGATTTAAGACACTGTATTTATTATTTAGTTAGTTGCAATCATGATTTATTAATCAGACAATTTGTCTTTCCGTTCAACATAATTATTTTTATAAGTCAGGTAACAAATTTATGTTTTCTGGAAATAGATTTAGTCTTTCATTAAAAGTATTAAAATAAAAACTACACATTTTATTGCGTATTGTTAGCATACATTTAACATGTTTTGCTAACAATACACATTAGTTATATTTCATATAATTTTTGATGATGATACTTTAGATTCATTATAAAATTACTTACTTTTGTTGTGAGTATTTCATAACCAATATACTTCGTTTTGAAACGAAATATTTATTAATATATTAACTTTAAAGAAGTATATGACACAAATTATACAAATGACTTTTTTTAAGCTAAATAAAAAGTCTAATTAAATTCAGTTACACAAACACATGTACTACAATGGAGTCGCAAATTGTCTTAAGCTACCAAGTACAATGAAAAAAAACTGTAACTAAATTTTTAAGGCTCTAATTTTCCAGGGAATGTATTTATTGTTGTTTATAATAGAAATTTAGTGGAGGCGTCAGTATTCTAGGTTTCTGAATGTAACTATGTCAAGAATGAAAATTAAATTCTATTGTTCTTCCTATCGGTATGTATATGTTCCGTTACTATGGTAAAACGAGTTATTAATTAAATTATAAAAATACCATTATAAATTTTATATAACAATAAATATTTGTGGCTTATATCTTTCTAGAGATAAATTAAATCTTTTTTCATAAACGTGATTCGTCACGAAATTATCCTATTCTTGAATACAATCGCTCAGAAATAATTTTAACTTGTTTTATTAGCAACCCAAGGGGCTAGTGTTTCAGTTGGATTACTTTTTGCATATCAGATCCTTTTCAATTTTTAATCGTTTGCTTCAATTTTAAATATATTTAGCTTAAATATATTCAATTTAATAATTTATAGTTTTCTCTAATTTTTATTTCATTTAGCTGATATAATATTCAATTTTATAATTTATCGTTTGCTTTAATTTTAATATCGGAAAATTTTACTATAGTCCATTTCTCGGTATTTCGTCGTTTTCTTTAATTCTTATAATTAATTGAGTAATTCAATAATAATTCTAAAAATGCGCAACTTGGGTGGGTAAATCTGTTCTTTGCAAAACTTTGCATAGAACATTTTTTTTTAATTTTTTCATGCATTTTATTCTTAATTTTTAATGCAAAGGTATATGAAATAATTCACTGGAGAGTATATGTGAAACAACAGAAAAATTGACATCCGTTTGATTCGTAGAACAAATTTTACATCAGAAAACTAATATATTTCAATATAATTAACATAATACAGAAGTTGTAAGGTATTTTGCTTTTCCACAAAAAATCCTTAATTCTTTGCTTTTATGTGTTAACTATAGAATTCTTAATTTAGTAACAGTAATTTTTCAAATAAATTCTTCATTCAAACTTATGGAGGTTTTCTTGCCTTCATTTCCAATGTTGCATTTCTAATGTGTAAGAGAAATGCACGTAAGAAAAACAAAAAACAGAAAAATATCAATTCTCTGTTCCTAAAAAATATTAAGGTTAAAGGGGCTAGATGTTTTTCTGAATTATTTAAGAATGATTCAGTAAAAAGCTGGAAGGGGTACTTATTTCAGATTACCATATGATTCTGGAGGCTGAAATCTATTTAGTTAAAAGTATTTAAAAGAAAACACTAATCAATAATTTATCTGTTAAGAAAGTTAACAATAAATACAATGTTATCGAAGGAAGATAGTCACATAATGAGATAAATTGTGTAGTTTAATAATAATATATAATTATATATTAAACATAATTTTATGCATAATTTTAACTCTAATAATTGTTTTGTTTTCACTGAGAAATTTTATTTTCGATGACTATTTTCTTTCAATTTCGATGTATGGGTAACGTATAGTATTTTATGAAATGGAATTTAGATCGAATATTTTACTGGTTACCATTGAATATCTCATAAATAATGGTATTTATTCAGCTATGAAAACAGAACATTCACTCGTGTTTTAACTCTAAATCTGAATTATGTGATTTTTTATGGTTCAGAGGTTAGCTTTGAGAAATATAACTTGTTGTAAAATACTTTTCCTGCAATAAGAATATGTTTAAGAGAAAACACTTATTCGATAGATATGAATAACATTGAATGAAGTTCAATAATAGGAATATGGTTCTTAATGGCAGTTGTGACGTCATGGCTCGTATGTTTATTTTTTTATACTTAATTTTTGGAATGTTTATATATTCTGTACTTGATTGACGTCACTTCTGCTACAGCGGATACGCTGCCCGCCCAGACAGTTTCGCAGACGAGACGTTGTCCTTGACGAGAGCAGAGGTCTGTAAGATGAATTCTGGTGTAATTGTTTGAGTGTGATATGAACTTGTAAATAAATGATTTTGGATTTAAAATGGATGCCTCGAAATATATTTGCCACTACGCCACACTGTATTCACACAAGTGGCAGGAACTTTTGTACAGTCTGAGAATTCTCTTTGATAATTTCTGAGGAATTATCTAATTCCTGAGGCTTGCAAAGATTCCAGCCATAGAGTTCAATTACTATTTTTATGCATCATAAAATATACGTGCAAATTTCAACAAGATAGTAATAAATAACCCCGGTAAGAAACGAGTTTTTGAACATAGGTTTTTTTCAAACTTCACACTTTGATTAAAAAACTATTTATATAACTTAAATTTTAAGAGCAAAAGCCACTACCCAAGCCAATTTAGCCACCTAAGGTGCGTTTTTTTAAAAAATTATTATTAAATCTAAGGAAACGATGAAATATCGAAAAAGGGACAATAGAAAATTTTCCCGATATAAAAATTAAAGCAAACGATAAATTGTTTTATTAAATTGAAAATAATAAAGCTAAATGTAATTAAAATTAAAGCAAAAGAAAAATTAATAAATTTAATATTACATCAGCTACATGTAATTAAAATTGTACGGTAACGGCTAAAATTACGAGGTTCCTATTTTTAAATTAAAAACTTACCCTCTCATCAGAATTACTATTAAAAAGTTAAAGTGCATCATTAAATAAAAATTAAACTTAATTGTAAGCAACTATAATAATTGGGATCAAGGCAACAAGCGCCTGGCCGTTCGTTGCCTTGATGATAAATTATTAAGCGACGATAGCAAATGATAAATTATTAAGCGACGGATTGTGCGACCATTTGGACACGGCGAGAAACTTGGCGTAAAATTTAATTCTTTAAACAATTAGTTTTAATCAATTTATTTTTATTAATTATAATTAAATTGCCATATTGTCATCCCAAACAATCGTATGTAGAAAATTTCAGCTCAATTGAGTGCTTTAAAATGTGAGAAAAAAGCTTTTAAAGTTTTGACCCAGACAAAGTTACAATATGAGTTAAAGGAAAAAAAACCATTAAAAAGTAAGTCTCTACTTGATAAAAACAGAATTTAAAAGAAAGTTAATTGAAGGAAATGAGGTACAGATTGTATAATTATCATCACACCTCAAGTTCAGATTCGATGAATCATTATCATTGGCTATGCTACAGAATTGCTTTATATTCTTCACAAATTGGCATGGAAGAATGGATTCTTCAAACTCATAACAAACTACACTCGGTAAAACGCTTAATTAGAGCATGGCCTGACGCTCCAATGCGACAAATGGATGCCAAATTGACTCGCCTTGGCATTGGATATACTCGCCTTACGTCAGACATTTTTTGTTTGGCGAGAGTCTTTTCGAGTGTTCTTCCTACAATGTGTATCATAATTTAATAGATTGTCTGGTGTTTTATTATCTGGGTATCACATTTTTAATTCATATGTTTTAAATTTGTCTGAAATGAGGGAGGAAAACACCATCACAACTCATTTGCGTTTTTATAATTTTTACACTACATTTGAAATTTAATTTTTTTTATTTTACAACCAGCCATACTTTTATCTACTCGTGTTATTTAATCTTAATGTGATTCTAAAATAGCCTTGTAGAAATTTCAATAAATGGTTGGGGATGCGTCTTATCTAGATTTGGATCTTGCACCAAATCTCCCAATCCCATATTCACAATCATTCTACACACGACATCAATTTTTTTTCCATATTTTCTCTCTCTTGTGTTATCTTTCAGCTGTCCTACTGATTACCTAAATGTTCATGACATAAATTGGGGATTAAATGAAATATCTCCTTAAAACTATTTGAACACATTATAAAATATCACTCTGAGCACAAACGATTTTAGATACTAAGCCTAATTCGTGAAAAAAATTCCTCTAGAATCCGCTATTCATTAAAATATTTTGGTATTTACATATCATATTTAAATATACATTTGTATGCATTAAACTTAATATATACAAAAGAAAAAAAGGATTTAATCGCAAAATAAATGTTTTATACATAAAAAATCATACTTTTAAGAAAATACAAAATATATTTACATATGTTACATAAATTTCATGGTGTAATGATGTACTATTACATGGAATATATAAATATAAAAGATAAATCTTATTTTGCTGTATGGTATATTTATAAAAAAAAAAATCAATGCATAGTCCAACATCATATGTCTTACACACATATTCTGACGCTTCGCGTAAGATTTTGAGCAAAGGGCACATCTTAGTCCTTTTTTAATTTAATGTCTATGTATAGATTTGGATTATTTTCGTTATCATTACTGTCAGAGTCATTCATTATTTAGCAAATATCAGTATCAGATAAATACTTTCTTTTCGTCATGACTGTCGCTGCAAATAAAAACCGACTGAATGAAATGAACAGCTGAGAGCATCTGCTACCTAAAGCCCTAACCCCCATAAATGGCCATAAATTATCCTTCGAACTTCTAAGAAGCAAGAAGAAAGAAAAAAGTAAACTGAAAGTAAGTGCACGCTTTAAATCCTGTCATTGCATTTAAAGAACCGCGCCGCAATATGTGCTTTTAACAATACCCACCCCTCTCCTCCTGATACCCAGAAGTGAAATCCAAACCCATATAACCAAGGTCAACATTCCAAACAACCTATCTATATAGATTTCACGGTAATGTAACACCATCTAGCAATATTAAAAAAAATCGAATAAAAAGTTCTCTTTAAGCGTATCACTATTGATACGCTGGTCTGCAGAAGGCATTCCGGAGCGTATCTATTGTGATACGCTGGGAGTGAACGGGTTAAAGGTAGGCCAGTGGCATCAACTATAAGATGTACCTCTAAATTGTTCAATAAATCCGATTAAATTGTTCAGTAAAACGATCCAAAATTGTTCAATAAATACAATTAATTGTTCTATAAAATGATCAAGTATTGTTCAACGAATCCTGAATTCAGTGAAGAAATTGGAGTAACCATTGAAGCATTTCGCTTTTTCCATATTCTTAAGAAACTTTGCTCTTCCATGTCTTTATCTGAACTGCTATCAGCATTTTCAGTATACTGAAAATCAAACGATAAAGCTACTGATGAATCATCGGGTGACATTTCTCCATCAGATGAACATTCTACAGGTGTGCCACTGCAGTTAGAAAGAAGACTTTCGAAGAGTGACATAGTCTCTTCTGTAGATAGACCGCGCGTTCTAGGCATATCTTAAATGAGATATTCAATATTCAAATGGCTGAAAACAAAAACAAAAAATCTCTTTTTGTAAACAACAATAAATTTATTTTAGAATAAAACATGCTCACTGACAGTTTTAAATTATGCACGAAATAAAAAATATTTGTGATAAAAACTAAGTAAAAATCATAGATTAAAATTTATTTTAAATCCGTATCATAGATAAAACAATTATTATTCGATTCTAAAGCTAAAAACTACTAGTTCGACTAGTCTGTATTTAAAAATTAAAACTAAATATATTAACAATTGCTACTTAGTTCCAAAGAAACTTATAAGTACGATTACCGCTTCAAAAATAGTTTTGAAGATAAAGTAAAAAGACAACTTATAAGTACGATTACCGCTTCAAAAATAGTTTTGAAGATAAAGTAAAAAGACACATTTTTCTTTACTTTACAAATAACTGTATTTCTGAAGGATTATAAAAGAAGAAAAAATATGCAGTAGTCTTACCTGTGGATTTTGTGGTGTTTTACCGCAAAAACTTAATATCACATAACGGGATGGCGGCTGAAATGAAACACATAGAAGGAAAATATTCCTTTTCAACTATTTTCAGTTTTATAGAATTGATGATACTAAGATAAAAAGAAATATGTAGCATTAATCCTGAAACGTACCGTTAGTAATGGGTAAATAGAATATTTTTAATACTAACATATGATTCTAGTGGGGTATTTTAAAGTATCGAAGGAGAATAAAGGGTTAAGGACGGGACTTATAATATTCAATTCTTACATATTTGACAAAAATTGGGAAAATGATCATGAATAAATCAAGCACAATTGAGAGAGCAAAATAAAATAAAACAAAAAGACGTAATAATAAAAATCAAACTTCCAGAGGGTATATATAACTTAGATTATTATTATAAAAATAGCAATAATAAATTTTAACTGTTATTTCAGAATTTCTTTTATGCGTTAAGGATAACTCAGAGACAACTGAAATATTTAGAAGACTCATTGTAATTATTTAAGAAAATAAATATACATAAATATATATGCATTTGCTGAAGCAAACATGGTTAAGTTTTATAAAAGTAACGAAGTAAAATGTTGAAACTATATTTCTTCCAAGTACAACAAATTCAGTGGAACTTGCACCAAATATTTGCATTTAGTATGCAACTTATAGAAAAAAAAATTAAAAGGAAACTCCAGTAAAAAAACTTCTAAACCAAATCCGAAGGAAAAAAAAAACAATTTTTTTCATCAGATTTGCATTAGCTGACAGGAGGATTTTTATATCTCTGCGTTAAAATCTCAATTCTAATTCATCTCATTATTTTAAATAGAATATTTTAACATTCCTATATTCCTCTTTTGACTTCGGTAAAATGTTTCCAATCTGACACGTGTTTCAGACACGTGTCAGTCTGAGACACAGAACCCGCAAAACGACCAAAATATCGAAAAATACTTCGACTTAATTTTAGTTGTACAACTTTTCAAAACATTAGTACAAAATTTTATAGTTCTAACTATATTTATTAGCGCATTATTTAATTTTTTTTTAATAATGTGCCAAATCATCTCATTGACGTTCAAAATTTGCACTACTTTTTCTCAGCCACTTAATTTAGTTTTTATTAACGTCGCACTAGAAGCAACACGAGGGCTATTGGCGACGGACCTCGTAATTTTGAACCACGGTCAAGTGACGACATCTGAGCTGGCACCCTCTCTCCTAAATTCCACACCACTCCAACGGGAGGTCTTTGGGCCTAGACAGATTTAATGTGCATGTCTTTGGCTACCAAGGATCGAACCGCGACTGAACGAAAACCGCCGGCCTCTAGTCCACGATCTTGACCACTAGGCTACCGTGGCCCATTTAACTTAATTTTTCAAAAGGGTCATGCACTAAAACTCTTGGGGCTCTTTTTTCAAATTAGTATAATGATTTTTAAATTTTTATGATTATTTTTCAAAACACTTTAGATAAATTTGTGCGTGGTGTAAAGATTTAGATTGATATTATTTTTTAAAAAAAAAATTACAAAGTTAATTAAGTTGCTCTTTTTAAACTGTTTTTCGATGTCTGGTCGATAAATAACAGTAGTAAAACCAATATAACAGAAAGGAACACTTCTAAAAATTTAGAAAAATTGTTTAAAAATATAAAGTCTAGTAGAAATAGTAGAAAATTTAAAATATTGAAAAGCGTTAAAAAATTTAAAATTTTAAATGATTGTTTGTTTGAAATTGAAGTTTTCATTATGAAATGCATATTTTATAAATGTGTGTGTTCATATCTGATAAATATAAAAGGTTTCTAATAAGTATCTAATTTAAAAGAGTTTTCAAATTGGACACCGTGTCCCATTAAATAACATAATTTTGCTTTTGAAATTTATTAACACAGTTTTCGTTGATTTGTCTTAATTTTTGAAATTGTATCAAAAGCTTTAAAGGGAAGTTTTGAATGTTTGTAGAAATTATTTACAAATGTTATCCATGTGTTTTGGTTTGTATCGCAAGAAATGTTTATCAGCAAAGCTTTCAAGAACTTTATGAGGAATCTAATTATTATGTTATTCAACGTTATATTAGATTTATTTGTGAATATGAAAAACAGAAGGTTGTGTTCTGCATCATTTTCATTGTTTATTAAGTTGAAAATTAATTTTTTAAAAAATGTAGGTATTCTCAGATAAATTTATTTTTTTTTTACTTTTGAATTAATAATTTCAGATTAAAATTTTATGTAAGTTTAATTATTTTATAGAGGATATTATTATTATTATTGTTACTCATAATAAGTTTCGTCAAACAAATTGCTAACTAAGCCTAAATAACACATTTAAATGTCTAAAGCATTTTTTGCATGAGATGGAAAAAAAAATATTGAATACGAACCAAATCAGCATTGAACTTTAAAAGATTATCTATATAATTAAAAGTACCGTTATACTTGAGCTAAAATCTACATACATGCTAAAATTGACATAAAACAATGCATCTCATCTCGTACTCATAAATAGTTACAATTAATACATATTCCATTACATAGATAGATTCTTTTATAGAAGGAATAGTAAGAATACATATTCATTAGTCTAAACCTTACACACTGCTAAATCTTTACAAAAGTAATTCATACAAATGTCGAATTGGGTGATAATTTGTGTATGATGCAGACGATATTTGTTTTAAACTTATTTTCACAAAATATTGATTACTTGTATATAATGCAGACGATATTTGTTACAAATAAATAATAATGCATCGTTTTTAAATTTATTAGTTCAAAGAATGGCTAGAAAAAGATTGGAATTTTTTGGAATATCATATTTATTTTAGAAAATTGTTCAAAAGATTTTAATAAACTGATGCAGTACAGGGCATGTGTTTTTAAGCTATATTTTTCATTCATCTATATTTTAATGATCAGTACCAACAAATAAACTGCTGTTTGTAGAAAATGCAACACCATGAAGGAATCATCAGAATCAAATGAAATTCGCAGCAAATGTCAATTATAGGATATTATGCAAATTAATAAAGTTTCAGAGCCATCGCGCGTGCGCGGCGCGCGCAGCGCCATCTGAATTGATGCTGAAAGCGTATAAATAAAGTGCTGTAGCGGGACGTTGAAAAAAGTCTATGATTATTTGTTAGTGGCAAACGTTTAGTGAGACCTGAGTATGCCTCCACGACGGAAGAATAAGAAATTCAAGCAACTTACGGAGTTTGAACGAGGGAGGATAATCGGCCTTCGAGAAGGAGGATTTTCCTATCGCGCAATAGCAGCTCGTATGCAGCGGAACAGTTCCACAGTGATGCGAGTTTGGAAGCAGTGGACCGACGAGCACCGAACAACTCGAAAAACAGGCGACAGAAGGTGACGTCAGAGCGCGATGATCGACACCTGCTCCGCATGGCGGTGAATGATCGCACAGCTTCCTCCAGACAGCTGGCAGCACGTTGGTCTACTGCTACAGGTGTACAATTGTCGGCTTCGTCAATTCGTCGTCGTCTGCTGCGCCGTGGATTGCGTGCAAGGGTGCCTTTATACAGGATTCCCCTCACGGCGAATCATCGACGGCTGCGTCGGCAGTGGGCTCTTGAGCACAGAGGCAGGCGAGCTGATTGGCACCAAGTTGTCTTTTCAGATGAATCACGCTTCAATTTGTGGACCCATGATGGCCGTGTTCGTGTTAGACGTTATGCCGGTCAACGCTGCCTTCCTGAGTGTATTATTGAACGACATAGTGGTCGAACACCCGGAGTTATGGTCTGGGGTGCGATTTCGTATCATGGACGATCCAATTTGATACGAATTGAGGGTAATCTCAATAGCAACAGGTACGTCCGTGAAGTGCTACAGCCCGAAGTCGTTCCTTTCCTTCAAGGCATCCCTGGAGCTATCTTTCAGCAGGATAATGCACGCCCACATGTTGCGCGGACTGTTCGAGACTTCTGTTCAGCACAACGCACGCAACTTCTTCCTTGGCCTGCTTATTCACCGGATATGTCGCCTATTGAGCACGTGTGGGATATGGTTGGTCGGCGTCTCGCTCGTGATCCGCGTCCTGCAGTTTCCAAAGACGAACTTTGGTTGCGCATACAAGCGATATGGAATTCTCTTCCTCAAGCAGATATTCAACATCTGTTTGACTCCATGCCACGTCGTATAGCAGCACTTATTGCAGCGCATGGTGGCTGCACCAAATACTGATTTCGGACGCTTAATTTGTTTCTTTTGTTTTGAAAATTTCATCATTTATTTGTATCAGTACAAGTCGTTTCTGCATTAAATTTCATTTGATTCTGATGATTCTTTCATGGTGTTGCATTTTCTACAAACAGCAGTATATATATGTATAAATCAATTAGGGGGGAATTCTGATTGACACATCACACAGCTATATTTAAGTAAATTTGCATGAAATATAATTTCTTATAAAAGTCATCGTTATTGCATCGTGAATGCAAATTTATTAATGATTTTATGCAAATATTATAGCATCAAACTAGTAATTAGTACTCAAGGCTCAAAAGCTGTGAAAAAAAAGGAATGGGACCTGTCTGATGGGATTTCTTAGGCCCGGACAGATTTTAATTTTAACTTAACTATATCTTCAAACTAAGCTATAATACTGAACCGCTGGGTCCAAATTGCATAATAATCAAATACTGCATCATCCCAACAATATAATTAATGACATACATAAGATATGTGTTTATGCATTCGTTCGAAAATGCTTCAAAGAACAATTACTATACTTTAACTTCATTACAGTATGCAAAACGATGTTCTTCGACTATGACGTCAGCAGATACTCCAGACTCGTTACAATCGCTTACGGCAGACGATCCGTTTATACTACTTCTATCCTCTCTTTGAAATCTTTTGGGCAATATGAGACTTAATCCGAGAAATGTTTACTGGTTTTAGGAGCGGAGTGAACTTTCTGATGTTCCTTGAGTCAATGAATTAAAGTGTAGAAGCAGAGTCCTAATTCCTTAACTTTCACCAAAATTTCTAATTAACTGTCGTAAGAAAGATTTTGTTTGGAACATAGGAAGAAACAATGCGGCATAAATTAAATCGCTGCTATCCTGAAAACTTGATTACTGCAACAATGCTCTTTTATTGAAGGCTATTTGATCAAGGCACAATTCTTTAAGAATAATTGAGAACTGTTATTTCCGAATTGTTACTTTCTTAATGGAGAACAACTTTTCTTTTTGTCTTAATAAATTTAAAACACAAAGTATTTTTGACTTTTAAAATTTACTGAATCATTCTTTATACAAAAATATAGAATAGATGCATCTATCGAGATTATTTGAGTCCGTTACATATCAAACTGGGTCGTTTGCTGTTCATTTACTATAAACTAAAAATTGACTCGTTATTGAGGCAAGTACTTGATCTAAATAAGAATTCTCATTAACATTCCTTGTACAGAAATTAATATTATTTGAATTTTAGTTATTGACGTCATACCTGTAAACTAGGTAGTAGAGAACAGATGAGTAATTCACAGTTATATCTTAAATTCATATTCTGAATGCAAAACGAACATTTTAAACAAGATTGAAAGGAATGTGAGAAGTAAGTTGAAATGCAACTTAACACACTTTGGACTAATCAAGAGTTAATTCGTGTTTTCATGACAAAACTTTGTTGAAAAATTACAAATAATCGTGTTTGTGTTTGCATTATCAATTTTAGCTTATGAAATCCTAGACAAAATAGAGTATTTCAGAACCTTTGTCCATTACGTTAAGTCAGACCCGCTCTATTTTAAAAAATATACTTTCCTCGGTATTTAGGCATTTATCATAATTTTAATAGTTCCGAAATTTCAACCGTGACAGAACTTGACGGTAAAGAAATTCTCAACGAATCACACGTGACATTTTATCTGATTGTGAGAAGAATTTGGAAATAAATTGAAGTTATAGTAGGAGAAAGCTGAAAATTGTAGTTGGAAAGTGATGGTTTATGGAAAGACTTATGAATATGATATTAGTCCACCAAAACGGCAAAAAAGAAATTTAACAAAATCTGATAGTGAAAATTATTTTGAAGATGAGTTATTTGAAAACGATATTACACCAATGTTGGAGAACTACTAAAATACAAGTATTTCAATGTACCTGTCAAACTTAGTCATACACCGAGTATCAAAATTAAAAGTTGTATAAGAGATGTGTTCACAGTTTAATTTTAATTCCTTACGTGTATGGAAAATTTAATGAAATATATTTTGATTGTTTTACCTCCATATTCAATTACGAAAAAAAACTAATGATATGATATAGCTTCTATGCAAAGTTTCCGATCAACAATGTGTTAAGTGATATTGTATGTCAATTGATTGATTGATTGGTTTTAATAACGTTGTGCTAGAAGCAACAAAAGTGCTATCGCTGACGAACTTTGTAATTTTTAACCTCGTTCAAGTGACGAGAATGACACCAAAAATTGCCCCTCCCTCTCCTAATTTCCACACAAGGCCTACTGGAGGACTTTGAGCCTCGACAGATTTAACGTGCATCAACCGCTGTTACACGGTGGGCATCAAGGCTCGAACCCATGATTGGAAGAAAACCATTGGCTACGAGTCCACGACCAGGACCACTAGACTATCGCAGCCCACTTTATATGTCAAATGAAAATAAATATCCTTTCAACAATGATTTATAATGATTCTTCGAAAATTTGATGATAGAATCAATGAGTTTGCAAGTTATTTATGTTAAGAATACCTATTTAAAACTTGCGCAAGTAATGTATTTGAATATTATTAAATGAACGACTAACAGCTATATACATACACACACACACACATACATATATATAACGACTATTTCTGTTGTTGATATGTCAATATTGATATAGTTTCCCGGTGTAAATATCGATTAATTTAAAAGAAGGTATTCCTGAACCGTAATACGAACTTGAATAAATATTTTGAAAAAAAAATACTTTTACGAAGCTATTAATTAAAACACCTCATTTTTTAAAAGAATTAGTAATGGTTCACTGATAATAGAAGGAAGTCTTGTTTCTCTTAAGAAGCAGATTTATTTTCGTTTATAAACAGTAGGGTTTAAAATTCCCAGGACAAATGTAAATCTATTTTTTTATCTTTAAATTTATACAATAATAATTTTACTTGCTTTATTAGTTTGTACAGGAAAATTGTTATTCCAAACAAATTATTTACTTTCCAGAAAAGAAAATTAGGCAACGTTTTCAAATTTGCATTATTTAAAAAATATCTAGCAGTTTTCCTCGTTCAAATCTCGACAGTTTTTTCATGGGAAGAATTTTTTGGATCCTACTATAAATGAGCAACGTAATAAATGTTGAAAAACATTTACCAAAAATTGAATACATCCGAAGGAGTTTTCTTTAAAAAAAAATATCTGCCACTAACTTTCTCAACTTAAAAAAAATAAGGCATTCCTTAAAATTGAAACTTTTTTTCATATCTCTGAAGAGAAAAATATACGTCTATATTTAAGTAAGACTGGTTTCGACGAAAACGATCCCATCATTTTCAAAATAGAGGAGAACAGAAAAATTGAATGAACTCCTACGTATATTTTTTTGAATTGTTCTTACTTAATTTCGAATTTTTCGGTGCTTTGATTCAATTCCAGTATTGCAATTTTGTAAGAAGGAATTATTCACATATTACGTAAGGAGATCGATTTAATTTTATGTTAATAATTTTTCTAAGCATGTTCATTGTTTGGTTTTGCATAAATATTTCCCCATGTTAGCACAAGTATTCTTGGTGAAGGTCAGGGTAATTATGTTTGAATATAAGGTAATTATGCGTGAATGTGAGGTAATTATGTGTGAAGAATTAATTGCAGTAAAGTGATAAAGTGACACCACCTGAATGAATTACTTTGTCTCCTGGCTTTTCTACTTCCCTACGAGACAGTTTTGAGGGTCATTTGAATAGTAAGTGCAAAGCGGAAACATAATTTAGCACAACTGTAATGGATGGAATTAGAATCTATTTTTTTTTGACTCTATCCTATCGTAGGCAGGTAAAACATTCGCCGCTGGGCCCTCACCCCCCATTTAAATCCTTAACTAAGAAGCTGAATTTTTTTTTCCTCATTTTTTATCATTTGAAAACTTTTTATCATGAATAAGGTACAAGAAATGGAATTATGATATTTTCACTTTCACATTTCTGAACATAGGTAAAATTATTAAAATTAGTCTTTTACGTATATGGTTTTGTGTATTACCTATGCTTTTTTTTTATTGTTGATCAATTTTATAAAACCGTTGTAGATTGTATCAGTAAATGTAACTAATGTATGCGACACAAAACGATTTTGTGTAAGCGATAAGGAGTAGCTTAAAAACTATATTTCCCAAGATAGGAAATAAAATCTTATTGTATAAGATTTAATTACAATATTTCCTTCTGATTTTTGTTTTAGCAATGGGTTATATTTAAGGAAACCATTTTTAAAATAGTTTTACGCAGAATAAAAAAACAGTAATCAATATAAATATATTTACGAAATGTGTAATAAACATTTTTGTTGCATTTCAGAATTGATGTAAAGTTTAAAATTTAAACTTGATTTTTTTTTTTTTTTTTGCATTGCCCCTTTAATTTTACTATTATAAGGGAAATATTTGTTCCATTAATCTTTACTATCAAATAACTTTGCCTAAAATTTATTTAAAGTAAATGTCTCGCTTATATCTCTCATGTAATTTTTTTCTAAAAAAAAAAAAGAAGAAAAAAAAAAGATGAAAATATATATCATTTCAGAAGTAACTATTTTTGATTTATTAAAATAATTTTTGCTCTTTTTCACACAGCTTCTAAATCTTACTTTACTATCAAGACATTTGGAAACGAAAAACGGGACTCAAAAGTTTATTACTTTAAATATTTAAATTAATCCAAAACATTTTCTTCCCTTATATCGAAAGATACATGAGTATGAACTTTAAGTCAATATTTATTAATAATGTTAATTAATAATGTCAATATTTATTACAATTAAATTTTCATCAGAAATATTATGGGAAATACTACTTTACATTTTCAGAATACAGTAATATTCTAAATTTAAAATACATCATTTATGTTTAAAGAACGTATTACACACTCCAAGAATGATTTTTTAAAAAAAACTGTTTATACTTGGAATAAAAATGATTGGATTCTCATACCCTTTGTAAATAATGCATTTTTATAAATTTAAATTATTATTTAACCGAAAAAGGAAGTTATTAGTATTTAAAAAAAGCTAATGCTATTGTCTAAGTAAAATTTATATTCGATTAAATACGTGGATAATATCTTAAGAATATATACATTAAATGTACAGAAAAAGTTCAATTCTTATCATGATGACTTTATATTTGTATTAAATATTAAATTTCAAAATTCAAATTTGGTTAAATTTGTAAGTAAATCACTTTACAATACATTACTTAAATCGTATTCAGTGCATTATAGTATGATATTAATATGATGGCTTTTATGTAATATTTTTCATTTTCAAAGTATACATTATTAGACTTAAAACAGAGCTAATATTTAACAGCATTATTTTAATTAGGAATTTTAAAATTCTAAAACTTTTCTCACTTTAATGCGGCTCCAGATAATATTCTTTGTCTTTGTATTCATAATTTGATCAATCAGAACATTCGTATAAATGACAAATGAAATTTCTTTCAACATATAGTTTGTAGTTGATTTTGGCTTATTTAAAAGGAGTTTTTTTTAAATTCATGGAATAAAATAATTCAAAAATAGAAATGGCATTTACTTTATAGTCTGAAATATGTTTTTCCTTATATATATATATATATGTGTGTGGGTTTGTAGAAGAAACACCCGATCATAGAGGGCGCTGCCTCTGCTACTGAAGGGAGCCCGCTCTTGAAGGAGAGTCGACGGCAGTCATCGGAACGAGGAAGACGCTCTTGTTGATGACTCTAGCTAGACGATTTATGATTTAAGACGCTGAAGAAGATTGATTTAATGTTTTTAAATGTTATTGTGAAATGTCTCGTCAACTATGTGAAACTTTATGTTAATGTGTTATGTTATATATATACTTTATGTTATATATATGAAACTATATATTTATCAACATCTTTCAAGATATATATATATATATCTTGAAAGATGTTGATAAAAATTTAGCAGTTATTATACAAAATCTTCCAAATCAATACAAATGATATTTCAGCCTGTTTTACGTATTTCATACCAATTAGAAAAGCATAAACGCAGTTACAGTTAGAGATAAATCTTAATAAGGTAAACTGGTATTCCACTGGTATTTTAATAGTCTGTATAGTTTTGGTTTTACATACTTTTTTAATTTAATGCTTTTTTTTTTCATGAATGGGAAAGATATTTAAAAGGATATTATGTTACATTTAAGCAATTTAGCAGGATTTCAAAAATAAAAAGTTATGTTTTTTTATGTCCTTTTTTTTTCAAATCATTAGAAAGGATTACATCTGGAAATTCAAAGATAAATGATCAATCGTTATTATACTTTTCATGGTTTTTCTAATAAATTATATTTTTTACTTCGTTATTTTTAATCCCATCATCATTATGTTTGTTTATATAATAAATATTTTATTTTATTATATGATAAAATAGAATTTAAATTGATTTCATGCTGATGATTTAGGGGATTTCTTATTGGTTTATATCCAGAATTAATTTAGTTTTAACTTCCAAATCTGTTTAATTGTAACTCGTTTTTCTCCCACTATCACTTAAATTATACACCAAAATATTTTAGATAAGAATTTTTTAAGTTATAGAAGCAAGCCAATGAACTTCTTCTGTCATTTATTAAAATTAGATAAATGAAACTCAGTTATCAAATCAATGTAATCTAGATTCGATAAAATCAAATAGAATCTTTTAGTACAATACAGTCATATTTTATCTTTTAATTAATCAATTATCGTATTCTATCTGATCATATTTCATCTCTTGATTAATCGGTTACTGTATTCTAGAAACAATGCAATTAACGAGACAAGGAAATGCAAATATCTTCATTTCATAAATGCTTCAAAGGACACTTATTTAATTTTTAACTCCATCAGAAGATAGAGTAAGCAAATTCCCATTTTCTGACGGTCTTAAATCATTAGGATTCTCTAGTGCTCATAAAGGACATACAGTATATATATTGAGTTAAGTAAAAATTCGTCTTCTCATCTTTATTTAAAGGGTTATTTCGGAAGGGAGAAATTCTGGTATTAATATTGGACAGAATGGTTCTGAGAGTTAATGAATCAAACAGAGACCACAAGCTTTTATTCTTATCGGATGTCCTAAACGAGTTTTGAAAACGAGATTTTAACTTGAAGCGATAAAAGTGTAAGTCACACGGAATGCTTATTTAACTGATACGTTCATTTATGTATGTTACGATATGAGAGTAACCAATACTCTAATTTACGATGGAAATTTGAAAGAACGCGTCGGATGTATTCTGAGAATTAACGCTAGCAATTACATACTCCAAGTAATTTGTACCTTTAAGATAAAGTAAAATAAAAAAGGAAAAAAAATATGAAATCGAACTTTCATTTAAAGATAGACAAAAGCGTATAAGAGGGGATTGTAAATTTATCCAAAAGGCGGTATGCCAGTATTTTAAATATATCGTCGATAGTTCAATTAAGAGAAAAACAGACTATAGAAACAGTTTACACTTCACTTTATTTTAGTAATAAAACAGAAAGAGAGCACTTAAGAGTGTTGCCGCTCGGTATGAGAGTAAGTGGTAGAGTGTTTGTTAAACAAGATATAGAGGGCGCCGCGTTACATCGAAATAGAAAGGGGCAGAGGTGCCACCAAGATATAAAAGTTATTTTTGAAATGTAAAATAATATATAATGTAAAAAAGCTTGAGAGACGTTTAATTGAGATTCTTAGGTAATTACCGATAAGTTAAATACCAAAGATACTTACTAATGAGATCAAAAGAAGTATTGAAAATTATACAACATTTTACATATAAAAAATTATTTTTATACCATATAATCTATCTTTAAATAAAGGCTTTATTAATTTTTTTACTTTAATTTATTTAAATCTTTTTAATTTGGAAATTTAAAGCTGGAAAACCAATTACTTGAGCTATTCGTCTGTACAAAATTTCTACTGAATTGGACGTTGTTGAGTTCAAGGCTCCAGTCCACATGGTCCCCTGGGACCGTTACTGCTTGAATATACTGTAGTATTATGTTATGGTAAGGGGTTGAAGTATATGCACAATTTCGTCTCGATTGGATAATATACAGAATTAAAAGTCAATTACAAATTTTGAACAAGAAAGAGATACATACATGTGAGCACAGCAAGAAATATAAGCTTATAAAAATATAGATACATCATTTATTTTCCTTACGTAGATGGATAGTAAAAAATAATAAGTAATCAATCAAATAAATTATTCGGTGTAGTTGAATTCTGAATTGCCGTCAGTTAACTTTAATACCATACTTATAAAAATAAATCTGTCTTCAATGATTAGTTTAAAATTAAGAAATTAATTGATTAATTTCACAAAAGTCACTTTATTATTTATTCTATCATCATCTTGTAAGATTCAAAATATGAAGGCTTCTTCAGTACAAAATTGTTGCCAACTTTTAACAACAAAAATCGAAGCATACGGCTATTTAGAAAATGCTGTAGGTAATTTATTAGGCTATCTCTGTCTACTACAACCCATGGCTTCTAGCCTGTCATTGAGCACTTGTATTCAAGCAGTGCTCTTTCTTAGCTCATCTTGCTCAAGTAGCGTTCTTTGGCAAAATAACATGAGAATTATGTAGCAACATTATTTCATACATGCACGGAAGAATGATTTCCGCAACAAAAATGAACTTAAATTTTGCATTCCCCCCCCCTACATATCCTAGAGATGTGGATTAAAGATTAAATTAGCAGTGCATACGAATTTATGGATATGTATTTCATACAGCGAGTCTTTGTGTCAAAATTATTTGTAGTTAATTTTTTTAATTTTACGTACGGAATTTTTTTGTTAATTTAATTTAACAAACTATAGTAATGTTTTTTCTTAATTAATAAATCTAAAATTATTCACTGCATTTTTACCCTTTGGAGATAGGAACTCCTTTCCGAGAATTCAATTTCAGCTCTGAGGATCATTTTTGGAGATTCTGGTTTTTCTCAGTATTGAAAAAATCCAGTTGAGTCTGAATAAGCTTTCCAACTACCCAATCTCTATTTTATTGAGTCATTCTCGATTTTTATTATAAGGAGTTTATTATGTATCGTATATTCTAAATGCTTGAAGGATCGTAAAAATACAAAGAAAAATCACTTTGCTTCCGAATTGTATGCAAATTCAATCACTTTAAACTAAACGGGGAAAAAGTCTCTTGAAAGGAGTAAAAAAAATCAATATTCGAAACCACGTTGCCAGAACAAGAATTACAATTCAACCCAATCTATATTTTCACACTCTGCTTTGTTGGAAAAAGGAATCACTTATCGAAAATCCAATTTTTCTGAAAGCGAACTAAATAACCACCCCTTGTAGAGGACAAAAATATAAAAAAAAAATCAATCTTTATATCCTTTCGATGATCATTTCATTTTATGTGCTCTGAAGAAGAATGATCATGGTATCAATCTTAACTACATTTATTCAGTACCCAATTCTCTTTTCTTAACCGAGTGGGGTAACGGTAATGGTTGGTAAAAGTAGCTTAAATTAATACACACTACTACACTGTATCACTTTACTCAGCTTTTAGAACAACTAACTGAAAAAAATTAAATTATTTTTTTAAAAAAATACTTCTTGATACCATTCCATTGAATAATAAATTAAAACAATACAATATTATTTATTTTCAACAAATGCCTGTATTATATACAATTAATTAAACACATGAAAATGAATTTGAAACATATATTGCCTGCATCTTACAGATACAATTACACAACATGAAATCTATCACAAACTTTTTCGCAAAATACAATGGAAGAAAAGAAACTGAAAGTTCTCTCATTATATTTTCCCCTCAAAGTATGCTACGTTGGTACTATATCAAGGTATCAGAGAGTCTACCTATGATTTAAACTCATGAGATAAGTAATAATTGAGAAAAAGTAGTCGTTATTCATCTAAGTTACAAAATTTTTAAAAAAAATATCTGAAATTCTACATTAAAAAAGAATTTTACTAGAAAGTATTGTCTAAAATGAAATGAAACTTTTAACCAAAGAAATCTAATAATACAATAAATTTGTTCTTTTATGTGAGGTATAGATTCCTTCAAGAAATACACTTAAACTTATTTTTTAACAAAAATTTATAAATCTGCTATCTCTAGAGATTCCACAATGATTTACTTGTTTTAATAATTTATCTAACATTTGAAAAATGAATAGAAAATGAAAAATGCATGCTTCATTTCAAAGTTTATAGAGTGATATATAGTTTTTTTCAAATAAAGAAGAAATTTGATCAGAAATTCCGACATACAATTATTACACGAGTTCTCGTATGTTCCATGGAAATCCTGAACTGTCCAGCTGTTGTAAAATGTATTTTGAAATTTTTAAAATCATTGTCTCCTAAAATTCCCTTACTTAATATATCTCATAATTAAATTCAAGTCATTTGCGTTTATGGTACCATATTATGAAAGCCACATTAACCTTTTTAGAGACCAAATTTTTTAACATTTAAGTAAATTTCATATTTTTTCGCGCAATTCAGATATGCTCCATTTTTGTAACAGCATGTGTATTCCATGCGAGTGCTACGTAAATAAATAATATATATCTAACATTTACAAAATTGAATCATGATAATCATTCATACGTGTAATCATAATACATTCGGCCGATGTAGCCTAGTGGTCATGGCTTCGGATTCGTGGCCGACGATTTTCGTTAAGTCACGGGTTCGATCCTTGGCCGCTAAAGACCTGTCGTGTAGCCGGGGCTGATGCACGTTAAATCTGTTGAGGCCCAAAGTCTTCCCGATGGCGTGGTGTAGAAGTTAGGAGAGGGGTGTGCCAGTTTAGGTGTATTCCTCGTCACTTGACCGTGGTTCAAAAATACCGAGATCCGTCGCCAATAGCTCTCGTGTTGCTTTTAGTGCGACGTTAATAAAAACTAAACTCAACTAATACATTCGCTTTAATAATTTAAAAATTAAAGTTTCACATAGCATATATAATCTGAACTCAAATATTAATCTGGAATTTAAATCCCTAGAAAGAATCGGTAAAAAAATGTTTGAATTTACTACGAGAAAATGATCAGAAAAATGGCAAATGCGAGTATCAATAAAGAATTTATAGAGTGGAACATTGTTTTCCATTCAAATACAATCAAAAAATTTGTCTAATTTAAACAGAAACTTCGACATGAAATTCTACATGTTTCAAGTCTAATGTCTTACATTACCTTATAAACTTAGAATCTCTCTCTTCTCTCAATAAGATTTATTATTTTACTATTACCATCAAATCAGAACTGGATTTAAATCATCATATTCTAATCATAGGCATAATTTCGAGCCCCAAGCCATTCACTTATCACATTCGAATGCTAAATTGCACTTTATATTCCTCTTCAAGTTTACATAAACAAAATTTCTCATTTCATTTGCATCAACTCCTTTCATCTCATTTCCTTGCCTATTAAGAAAGAAAGACGAGAATTTTATTGGAATAAATCTTGATTTATTAGATTAAATCTTTTTGGGTACAATGTATTTAAAAGTTTTTAGAATTTTTTTTCCCCCAAAAAAAATTCCCTTTTGGTTATCACTCAATATATCTCAGAGTGAAATTCAAGTCATTTGTGTTCATGGTACCTAAATATTACATTACCTTTTTAGAAGCATGTATATTTTCTCATTTAAGTGTATTTCTCATTTTTTCGTGTATTTCATATATCCTACGTGTTTGTAATGTCTTCTTTATGCCATTCTTAATTTCGGAGTTAGACTTATATTTGACCATTTCCATTAAATCGTAACATGTTTTAAATTATCATTTCCAATCATAGACAATGTTTCGAACTCCAAACTTTTCCCCTGAATGCTATACACTAAGCTATACTTTGTATTCCTCTTCAAGTTCACACCCTAAACTTTTATTATATGAAGGATAAGCTATTTATTTCCAAGAAAAAAATAATATTTCTCTATGATAATATTTAAAAATATTCTGATACGCGTAAATGTAATACAGTCTATTTCATACACATAGCCTTGAAACAGTCGTTGGAAGACAATGCATAGAAAGGTAAGTTAAAATTTGATCCTATATTATCTATCCTCCTCAATGGCTGATAATTATTACTGTGGACCAGAATATAAGTATTGCTTATGCTTCAGGGTTGAGAACGTTCACACGACTAGCGAGGTCTGTGACGAGAAGTCGATCTTATAGCGTGAGATATTGTTTTCATTCAAATATATTCAAACTTTTTCACTTTATCGAGAAACATTGAAATTCCTGCAGTTTCAGGCACTTCTTATAGTAACATAATTTCGGATTTAAGTTTGCGATTTTTTGAATTTTAAATTAGATTTAAGCCATCATTTTCTAATCATAAACTTAGTTTTGAACCATAAACAATTCCCTCATCAACCTCCATTGCTAAACACTCAGTAGCACAGTGTTTTCCTCTTCATGTTTACATAAACAAAATTACTCATTTCATTTGCATCACTTCACTTCACTCCACCTCATTTCCAAACTTTTAAAAAAAAAGTCCAGAATTTTATTAAATTGAATCCAAATTTGCTTAGTATAGCTAAAATGTATTCAGAAATTTCTAGAAATAATTGTGTTCTAAAATTCCATTTCGGCTCTCTGTCAATATATCTCACAGTAAGTTTCAAGTTATTTGCATTCATGGAACCATATTCTGTTTGCCCCATTAACCTTTTTAGAAGCAAATATTTACCAACATTTACTAGCAATTTAAGATTTTTTCTTGGGTTTCAGATATCCTCCATTTTTATAATACCATATGTAAATCATGAAAGTAAATACTATTTTCTCAGATCTAACATTTGCAAAAAAAGAAAAAAATTGTGGTTAAAATATAATATACATTCGCTATCCTAATTTGAAAATTAAAGTTACACAAAACAGTTATAACCTGAACTCAAATATGAATCTGGAATTGAGATGTCCATAATAATTCCGTAAAATAATGTTTAATCTTATTTTCGAAGAATGGTCTTGAAAATTGGAAATACGTGTTTCGATAAAAAAATATATAGATTGAAACATCGTCTTCTTTTTAAATACATACAAACATTGTTCTTTTTTTTTTTTACTTAAAAATTTCGACATGAAATTCTTTTATATTTTAAGTAATACCCTGCATTATCTTAACAGAGATATTTATATTTTTATTGCATTTTCATCATACCATAACTGGGTTTAAATCATTTTCCAATCATAGACGTTGTTTCGAACCCCAAACATTTCGCTTATCAACATCTAATACTAAACAATGAGCTTAACAGTGTTGGCATTAGATGTTAAGCACAGTGTTTAGTATTAGATGATCCTCTTGCAGTTTACAAAATTAAAATTTCTCATTTCATTCACATCAACTCCTTTCACGTCATTTTCTAACTTTTTAAGAGAGACAGACCAGAATTTTATTAGAATAAATCCTGAGCTGTTCAGTTTGAGTAAAATGTATTTAAAAGTTTCTAGAGAAATGTTATTTTCTAACATTCTATTTTGGCTGATATTCAAAATAGCTCTTAGTGAAATTCAAGTCATTTGTGTTCTTGATGCTGTAAGTATTACATTACCTTTTTAGGAGCATATAAATTTCATCATTTAAATGTATTTCTGATTTATTCGTGCATTTTTGTAATATCATGTTAATGCCATGATGTATTTGCTAAGGAAATAAATAATTTTTCTTTTATCTTATATTTACAAAAAAAATTACGCATTAATGATAAAACATTCACTTTCAAAAATTTTAAATTAAATCTACTCATTACAGATATAATCTGAACTCTAATATTAATCTTGAACTGAAATGGCTAGAATGTTTCTGAAAATTATGTACGAATTTATTTTCGGAGACTGATCATAAAAATGGAAAAGACGAGTTTCAATAAAAAAATTATAGAGTGAAATATTGTTTTTTTTTTCAAATACAATTAAACATTTCGTTTAATTCACTCAGACGTTTCGACGTTAAATTCTCTTATGTTTCAAGTAATATATTAAATTATGCTTAATTTTGAAATCAGATTCATATTTTATCATTTCCATCAAATCGTAACAGGATATAAATCATCATTTTCCAATCATAGACATTATTTTGAATTCCAAACATTTCGCTCATCAACGTCGAATGCTAAACACTAAGCGCAAAAACAAAGCTAACAAAGGCCAGAATTTTATTAGATTGAATACTGGCTGCTCGATTTTTGTAAAATGTATTTAAATATTTCTAGAAATTGTTGAGTTTTAAAATTCCACTTCGGCTAGATGTCAATATATCTCACAGCAAGTTTCAAGTCATTTGGGTTCAAGTACCATATTCTGATTGTCACATTAACTTTTTAAGAAGCAAATATTTTTCAACATTTACTAGCAATTTCAGATTTTTTTTTTCGTGGATTTCAGATAACCTCCATTTTTATAATACCATGTCTAAGTCATGAAAGTAAATACTATTTCTCAGATCTAACATTTACACGAAAATTTTTATGCGTGTATTATAATTCATTTGCTATTATAACATGAAAATTAAAGTTTACGCATCACAGTTAACTTAATTAATAATCTTGAATTAAAATAGATTAAAATAGATTAAAAGATTCTGTACAATGATGCTTGAACTTATTTTCAAAGAATGGTCAGGAAAATTGAAAATGCGTGTTTCAATAAAAAAAATTTAGAGTGAAATATTGTTTTTTATTGAAATACAATCAAAAATTTTATAATATATAATCTGTATTGTAAATACATTCGAAAATAAAAAAAAAACAAGGTATTAATGCTTACCTAGCTTTCGAATCCAAGAGGCGGGGGGATTAATCTGTATTCTATACAGTTATACCAACAACTACCTGGAAAAAGGACATTCATATTTTTTTTTGGTAAATGATATATTGAAATAAAACTATCTACATATATTACATTTGATATTAATTCGAGTACAGTTTTAGCGCGCATAAAGAAGATCAACACTTCTGATGAGTTCGAAAGTTCTGTTAGCTCTTTTTTGTTTTTCGTACCAATGTCTTCTCTTCACTTCGACAACCGTCTCGCTTCCTCATCTTGGTGACATGGATTGTAGTAGAACGGAACACTTTCCCACCATTGAGGTCCGAAACTATAGAGGATCTCAATCACCAGCTAATTCGCTGAGGGTGTTTAATCACTCGTTCAGTCCTGGTTACAACCGAAGAAGAAGCTGCATTCTGGGTTGGTCGCTCCGGGTCAGCAGCAGGGGAAGCGGACTATCTTTGAAACTCTTGCTCGTAAAGTAGGTCTCCTCCTGGAAGAGGATCATTTTCAGACTGCGAGGTCTCGAGAGGGAACATTCTCCGTATTGGGTGGAGAAAGATTCCATTGTGTCTTTCCTTTGGCTAGTCGAACAACATTATCTCTTCCAGAAAATATCTCTATTGTTTTGGCTAGAGGCCAATAAATGCTTCGTTCATTTATGTCCTCCACGAGAACGACATCTCTAATACTTAATTTCTGAAATATATTTCTCTTCAGAGCCTGCTGTCGTAATTGTCCGAAGTATTCACTCCGGTAATCTGTTGCGTAGATTGTATATAATTCTTTGTCTATATTTCGGCTTTTGATTCAAAAACGTGGAGTTTACTGAATCAATCATGAATTCCTGATGAGGAGAATTCTCACAGAAACGTCATGGAGGTTAGTGGTGAGGGATCTCGGTTATCTTCTGAAACGTAGGTGATAGGTTGAGAATATATCACTTGTTCACAGTCGCATAGGATTGTATTCAGTTCTTCGTAATTTAAAGATGACCATTCCGAAACTCTTCTTAAGATCTCTTTAACCATGGGCATAAGTCTCACTAACAACTTCCCCACCAGGATGCCGTAGGTGGATTGAACTTCCATCGCATTCTTCGTGAGGAGAATATTATATTCCAATTTGCCCTTTCACACATATTATATTCAAATTTGCCCTTTCAAGAGCTCTGTTAGTGCCAACAAAGTTTGTTCCGGTGTCGGAATAAATCACATATGGTTTGCCTCTCCTGGCAATTAATCTTCGAAAAGACTGAATGAAAGTCTCGGTGTACAGTGAGGTCACTAATTCTAGAAGAATGATGCGATAAATTTCCCAAGTGGACAAAACCATCCAAGTCTTTTGATCCATCAGCGAGATGAAGCGAATTTGCTAAATCAACTCCAACGACTTCAAAAACGGCTCCGTCTCTAACTCTATCTTCAGGTACCATTCCTTTTCGAACTTCTATTCTAGGCACATTGAATCTCTTGCCCTTAACACATTTTCTGATGACATTTGAAATAGTTTTCCTTGATCTTAATATCCAAAAATTTTCTCTATGATGAGCCTTTAATATGAAAATACTAGCATGTTGATTCTCTAGAAGCATTTCATTTATTACTATTTTTACAATTGGGTGGTAAAATGGCAAAATAACAGGATATCGAAAGTTTTCGCGGTCTTCATGATCTCCAATTTTTTGTTTTGGCTCTTATAATTGCATAACCATCTTTGATAGTTTCAATGAATGAATATTAGGATCGTCTACGCCTAAAAAGGATTCTTTTTGAATTAATTTGTGCAGTATTTTTTCAACTTTTTCCAATTCATCTACAGAAACCATAGGTGGCAAATTTTTCTCAACATTCTTTGTGTTGCATAAAAATCTGTAAATCCAGGCTAAAACCCTTGTTATTTTTATAAGAGGAGAACTTATGATAACACCAATAATTTTCATTTATCTAGTTCAAGAGGCCCAATATTATTTTCCTTTTTTTTTTCTTGTTTAATGTTTCTTCATCTGGCTGTTCTTCAGATTGTGGACACTCTTCTTAGAGTAAGTACAACCATAATAGATTCTCCCACCAGTTAGATCTTTGCAGTTGCTCAAAAGAGCATCCTCTGGATGGAAGGTCCGCAGGATGCATATTTCAAGGAACATGTCTCTCTTCAAAGATTTTTTTTAGAGATCTAATCTCTTGGACTTTGTTATTGACAAATGTCTCCCAGGCTGGGTTTCTTCTGATTCATCCCAAAGATGTTGACGAATCGCTACAAAATAGTGTAGTACAATCTCTTAACTTTAAATCAGTTGCAATGGCTTTAACAAGTCTAGCGCCTGTTAGACAAAAAATAGCTCTAGTCGAAGTATAGTCAATTCCATGATGCAAACTAAACGACTTCGATCCTTCACTAATTGTACTTTAACGCCTTCAACAGTTTTTGCTCCTATGTATGCACAATTTGCGTAATCAGGTTTGCTGGCATCTGAAAATATATGAAGTGTTATTGTGTTTTAATTCTCGTCATCGGTTTTTAACAATCGGGGAATTTCTCTTTGAGAAAGTAGGTGTAATTAACAAAGTATGAAACTGCTTATTTAGCAATAGGGGTAATTCTTCATCTCATTTTGTTTTCTGTATCCATGCTTCTTGTAACATTAGTTTAGATATTATTGTGGCATAATTAGTAAAATATATGGGGTCAAAATTCTTTTGAGTTACAGATAATATCTACTTTTTTATAAATGGTTCATTAATCTTAAAATCTTGTTCCATTTTGTAACCCTAAAAGTGTCTTTTTTTAAATCCTACTTTATTCCTAAAATAGATACCATTTTCGGTCCATTTTCTCTGTCATCAGTCATTGTGATAGGTATATTTGATTGCCAACATCTCAAATTAAAATGTGCAGAGGCCCAAATGTTAGAAAAATTTTCTTTTAAAATTTGAGAAGTCCTTACAAAATGTTCTGGAACTGTATTCAATAGGCGATGGAGAATTGCTCCCAACAGAATAGGATTTGACGTCTATCCAAAAACTACTCGGTTATGGTGACAAATTTTAAAATTAATGTCAGTATCAAACCAAAAAAAAAACTTATAAAGTCTCGAACTTTCTCTGCTATCTTAATTTGGCAAAATGCCTTTTCAATGACAGAAAAAAAAATTTATAAGATACTTTCGAAAACAATTTAATATACTAGGAATTATTTCTATCAAATTTGATCCTTTAGTTAAACAATCGTTAAGTGAATGTGAGTTTATCTTAAAAACAGATGTATTAAAAACAGAACGTATTTTGGCTATTTCGCTAATTACAGGACGATGCGGGGGAAAATGTACCCTATGTTTCTTTTCATCCTTCACTACTTCAATTATTTCATTGTTTTCCCAACAATTAAATATTTCTTGGTATTCTTCCTTGATATTAATTTTAATAAGCTTAGTTTCTGTTTTATAAAGGGACTTTATGGCCATATACAGGTTACTCGAAAGGACAGAATTGTCCTGGGTAAAGTTACTTCTTATCTCCAGTCACTCTCACGTTTTACAGTTTCTATGAAATGTTTTCGTGTTTCTTCTTTTAAAATGCTTTTTGTGTTTCGTTATCTTCATTCAAAATTCCTATAGCATCCAATCGCCAAAGGTCTGATAATTTTACATTGGAAAAGTGTAGAGAAAGAGATAGAAAGGATAGGGAACTATCTATCATTTCATTTTTACTTTTTAATCTCCCCATCAAAGTCCAGCCTAATTTAGTTTCAAAGGCTGCTATCTTATGTCCCGGAAAATGTTCAATTATTTCTGTAAACAAAGACGCAGCAGCGTCTGCTCCTAACAACAAATCCAACAAATTTTCCCCAGTTTTCCACATATAAACAACAATCCCCAACCTGACATATATTCCTTCTTTTCTAATAGTTTAGAAAATTTTTCATTTTTCTTATCATAGGTACTGAAGAGCAAATTTTCATTCGATCTAAAGTTTCAATTTGGCAATTATATTTACCACCTAAACTGCTTAAATTAAATCGATAACGGTAGTGATTGTCTGACATTTCTACGCCTCCAAAGAAGCGATGTTAAATTTTTTTCCTGTTCTTAAATTTTCTTATTTTAACATTTTAGCTGCATCCTTGCTTACATATGTATTTTAGGATCCAGTATCGATAAGGGCTCTCTCGTAACCTTTTAAATCTTTTCCTGAGACTCCAACAACTAAAGTTTACAAATGAACTTCGTCCAAACATGACCTATTAGTTAAAATTTTATTTTCTGTTACCTCCTCAATTTTTCCTTTGTTTTCTCACAAATTAATATTGAAAAAATCAATTAAAAATAAACCCTTAGCATAGTCACATTCATTCGAATCAACAAAATGCGCAAGTCGAATACATTTTTCATTTTTTTTTTATTTCGGAAGTAAAATGATCAGCAGCTATATTTTTATAATTTATGTTCTGTTCTGCTCGCCAGTTGTAATTCTCAACCTCATGGCAGACATTCCGTCTCTTGCCGTTTCCGAGAAAATCACTTCCTGGAAAGAGAAAGGGGTTATCGTTTTGGTGTCCGTTATAGACTACAACTCTATAATACACTTGTGAAGGTCACTTATTTTCGTTTTTCCTCCATCGGTTACCATGGTAGCGACTAATATACCTTCGCAACTGCTTTTATTTTCTACACCTAAGTTGAGGTTTGAATTGCATTGCTTTTGGGACGTGCTCTATATGGGATGGAGAACATTTCAAACACCTATAAATAACGTATATCTTTTTTTCAAAATATTTTTTTTAAACACGAAAGTAATGTAATTATTAAAACATATCCTCATAAAACATTAATATAATACCTATGCATATGCAAATTTATTTAATTTAAAAAGTTCCAATGAGTTGTTTAGTTCCGCTAATTAAAGTGTAAGAAAATTAAATTTTTTTAGTTTCATGTTAGTAATATTTATAAAACGATGTACAGATTTTAAACAAATATCTTAATTCCGTTTTCATTAGAAGTCTCTCTGAAAAAAGTTATGTCCGTTTTCAACTGCTACAGACATAGTTACAGACGGCAGTGGGGGAAAAATCAGTGACCTTGAAAGTAACAGACTATAATGTTAGCCTTTTCCAAAGCATTCAATTGTTTTCGTAAAAAATCTAATAAATCTTCTGTTAAATATCTGCTAAATCAAAAAAGTATTGAAATTGTATACCAAATCATGAGGAAGTAACTTTAATAATAGTGAGCATATTAAACTGCTAAATGTTTCGATTGAAATTCCAAGGAATTCTAAGCTTATTTGGGTTTGACAATTATCAAAAAACTTTAGAAAACTCCTTGCGTCATTAGAACTCTTAAGGAGGGGGGGGAGGAAATAATGCATTACATTATTCATATGATTGTTAACAAGAATATCTTTACATGCAAAACAATCTTTCAATAAATGAACAGTTTTCGCATAATTTTCTGTAGAAATACAGAAACCTTCAATCGTATTTAAAGCTGTTGCACTTAAGTGAGCCTTTAGATAACTAAATTTATCTACGTCATCAAAAAGTTCGTTATTTTGTATCGCCCTTTCGAATGAGTTCCAGAAAGTGAGCTTTTGGCTGGTATCACCGTAAGATTTCGGAATGGTTATTTTCGGTAATTTAACAATTAGAGTTTCCTGATGTTTATAAATCTTTTCTTTAATACGAGCAGATGATTCTGCAAAGGAACTTACTTTTTTATGAATCACTGTAAATATTTTTAGCTACAAATTTACATTCAATTATTTTTTAGCGATATTTTTCTGATAATTCTATTTCTTTTTCAAGCTCGTCGATGCTTAAAACATTCTCAAGCTCATTATCGATCGATTTGAGAGCTTCGAATTTATCGTAGGCTGTTCGAGCAATAATTCAACTTGATTTTCATCAGTTTCTGATTTATGAAGCTCATCTTCTATTATAGTATAAAATTTAGCAGCGGATTGCCTTGAAATTGTTCTTTTTCCCCCTTATATCTGTTTACTATGTCATCGGTCATTGTTATTCAATATTTATCAAATAACAAATAAAAAACAATAGCTAATTATTCTATAATTTCGTTTTCAACATTGCCCGAGTAATTCGAATACAAATTTAATCCATCCCGGCAGGGATGCCAAAAAATTTACAATATATATAATAATGTACGGTTAATACATTCGAAAATAAAAAAGAAACTAAGTAAAACACTTACCTCGCTTTCGAATCCGGAAGGTGGGTGAATAAAAATATATTCTTCCTGAAATTCTAAACCGTTATATCAATGACTACCTGGTAGGACATCCAAGTTATTTTTGGTGGTAAATGAAATATTGAAATAAAACTATCTACATCAATTACATTTGATATATAAATTCGAGTACAATTTTATCGCATATAGAGATAAACAGGACTGATGAGTTCGGAAGTTCTGTTCGATCTGTTTTGTTTTTCATTTCGATATCTTCTCTTCACTTCTGCAACCGTCTCGTTTCCTCAGTTCTGAGGCTTAGCTTGTAGCAGGATGGTACACACCCCAAACTTTTCGCTCATCAACCTCGAATGCTAAACACTGAGGTGTACTGTGTATTCCTCTTCCAATTTACACAAACAAATTTTCTCATTTCATTCGTATGATCTATGTTCACCTTATTTGATAGCTTTAAAAGAAGTCCAGAATTTTACTAGATTGAATTGTGAATAGCTCAGTTTGGGTCAAATATTTTTAAAAATTTCTAGAAATTGTTTAAGTTCAAAAATTCAATATCGGCTATCTGTCAATTTATCTCACAATAAGATTCAAATAATTTGCGTTCTGATTGTCACATTAACCATTTTAGAAGCAAACATTTTTAGCATTTACTAGAAATTTCGGATTTTTTTTTTTTTTTTTTTTTTTTTTGTGGATTTCAGATATTTTCCATTTTTATAATACCATGAAAATAAGTACTATTTCTCTAATTTATAAGAAAACTTTTATGCGTATACTATATTACATTCTCTATCATAATTTCAAAATTAATATTTACACATCACAGTAACTCAAATATTAACCTTGAATTAAAATCCCTATAATGATTCCGTGTAATAACGTTTAAACTTATTTTCGAAGAATGGTCAAGAAAACTGAGAATGCGTGTTTCGATAAAGAATTTATAGATTGAAATATTATTTTCTTTTTTTAAATACATACTAATTTTGTTCAGTTTTTATTCAGAAATTTTCCACATGAAATTATTTTATGTTTAAAGTAATATCTTACAGTACAGTAGTTTCAGAATAACAGATTCATATTTTGTATTCCTATTTTCAACTGTATTTAAACCATCATTTTCTAATTACAGACGTTTTATCGAACCCCAAACATCAAATTAATTTTTAAATTCTTATTATTAGCTCACACTCTCCCTATATAGATCTTGTTCAAATTTTCAATCGTTAATAAAATACTTTTTATTCATCCACTCAAGTTCAAATACATTTTTTTAAACTTGTAGTGGATAATACTTGATGTTAATACAGTTTTTCTAAAATATTAATTCATTTAATTAAGTTTAATTGGTGAAAATGCAGTTTGGCCCAACCACTTGGAGCGATTTCAAAAACTGCCAAACTTGGCGAGTTTTTGGGGGGGGGCACATTTGGCAAAATACCACCAAATATTTAAATAAAAAGTAACTAAAATAAAAATTTTCTTTGTTGACCTAAGTAGAAATTGACTTAGTTTTTTTTTTATATTACTTTTTAGTATATGCATATGATACTCGTACTGTGGGTTCAATGTCTTCATCTTCCTCATCATCTTTCTCGTTGTCATCTGTTGTTCGAATTATAACTTTATTGATTTAATCGCCAGTTAATTCTCCCATTATATGCAATAAATGTTAGCTCTACTGATCCATTCTTTCATTTAATCGGTCTCAACTATTTTTAAAAGTTCTAAAACCCACAAAATTCTAGTCTGTATTCGGATACGCAAGCAATCACCGCGATAAAACTATGGTTTCCTATTTGGCGATAGCAAACCTGCGGTAGATGAAGCTTTGAATGCGAGGAAACTACGCCACTCATTTGCATAGACGAAATTTTAGTGACATTATCCACTTATATCGTAGCTTAAAAGTATGGTCGGACTAAGTGGACAGTCGATCCATCCTGGGTCGGATTAGATGGATCCTACTGTAGTCGAATCTGCTATTATGTTCAAAATATACGTGTTTATTAAATTTATTAAAAGCTGCAATATTAATATTAAGTTAGAAAATGGATTTATCTTAATTTTTTTTAAAAAAAATATATATCATTAATTTCAATGAACAGTTTTAAGCCATTTTAGAGCGATCTGAAATTTTGTTTGAAAACTCAAGTTAAATTAGAATTTTCTTTTAAAAAAAGGAAAATCAGGGAAAGAAATTTCTTTCACTTACTTCACTTTATCTTAAAGTGAAATGGATGTCAATAACTTTAGCTCTGTATCTACTAAAATATCAAGTGGCAGTGCAGAAATCCAAAAGGATTTAAAAGATATGCTTCTAAGAATGGATTCCGTTGGTCACAAGTCTTGTGGTTAATGGAATTTTCTCGATAATAAAACTGAAGCATTTTTCTTACTTGAATTTTCATCTTTACTTTTCTTCTGCCATCTTGATATTTTATGTCATTTAAATACATTAAAAGAATTATTTCTATGTGCCATGAGTTGAGGTCAAGACATGGTTAAGAGTATCTATGACTTCATGCTACGACGTATAGCGGAATTCATTAATAATAATGGCAGTACAACATGCTATTGAGAGTTGAAATAATTTTGTATTCTGACTAATAAATTTTGTCTTACTTGCACTCGTTGTTTACTTATTTTCTGTTGTCGGTGGGTTCTAAATTACTTTCAAATAGTATTTCAATATGTGTATTATTCCCCGTATAACTTTTTTGGTGATGAGTGTATTTAAACTTTTGATTTATTGGCACAATCGCATTTGTAAACATTGTTATTAATGGTATCACTTTCATTTTTATATCTATTGTATATAAAAAAATATTTACTTGTTCTATTTAAATAAGTCTTAATAATTTTGTTTTCTTCGCACTTTTTCATAAAAAGAAAGAGTTGTTTCTTAAAATATTTTTAAAATGTAACAAGCAAAATTTTATAATGCAATTTAATGATGTAAATTAATGAATGATTCCACTTGCTGACCACCAAACAGTAACCATAACCTTCTTTTGATGTAGCTTTGTTTTAGAGAAATGTTTTGGTGCGTCATTTCTGTCCAGCCACTGCGTAGTTCGTATAGAATCGGTTGTCTTAAAGAATCCCTTTCTCATCACAATGCGGTGAAGATAGTAATCATTTTTGTTGCGAAAACGAAGCGCGGAACAACTTCGTATTGGCGAAATATTTGGTTTTCGTTCAGCTCGTGAGGTATCTATTTCTCAAAAGTTTTGAATTTGCCAAATAATGCCAAACAACTGTTGAATGGTTCTTGTGCAAACTCTTTTTCATGTCTCTGCTTCATTAGTGACCCTCAATTGGTTGTCTTCATTCGCAGAAGGAAGTCCACAACCCTTCTCGTGATCAAGGCTCTAGTCTTCTGTACGAAATATTTGGAACTGGTTTAGAACTTCAGGTTCTCTGTCGGGTCCCTGGTCAAATACTTAGTTGATACTACGAGCAGTTTTTGTTGCTTTACGTCCCATTTAGAACTCATTCAAAGAAATTGGTCTAATATACTTTCTTCCAATTATTAATTTGACTGACCATAATAAAAAATAACAAACAGCGACAACAACAAAAAAGCATAAAACAGTAGAGCAAAGTTCGTTCATAAGAAGTGGTATTTTACGTGAACATAAATAAATAATATTGTAGTTCAAACTATGCATCAAAACTTAAAATAATGAAAACCATAATTATTTTTACACTAACATAATATTATAGAGCTTAATGAGAGATTTATGAGTAAAGGAGTTAATATATAATTTCAAGCCCCTATCAAGTAACAGAGACGATACCACAGCTTAAATGCCCCTCTGCTAACTTCCTTACTTCTTCATGCGATATCTTTAGTATCTAATGTAATATTCAGTGTACTATCCTCCATAAATAGGCATGTCTGTTTTGGGTGGATGTATTGAAAGGTATTAACGTCACAGCACGTGAGCAATTCGCAATGAAACCCCTTGCTTTGAATTACGGTCAGTGGACGAGGACGATACCTCAGATGGTTTCTGTACTAATTTTTATGCTGCTAAGTTTCCATATCCCTCTATGAGAAAACTTTGTCTTTCGTGGAAAATATAATTGAATCACACTTAATGCAATCAGAATATCGTCAAAAATGTTATTGATAATCCCTACTCTTTAATTTGTTGCCCTTCTATCATTTTCAAAAGAAGCAGGAAAAAATATTCTTTCCTTTATTGGTTTAATAGGAAACATTTTACTTTGAATAACTAGATCAAAGAAATGGAGTAATTGTATGAGACACCCAATGAGGGTATTGTTTTAGTTGGATCCCTTTTGGTGTACCGTATCACTTTTCAATTCTTAGCCACCTAATGTTCTATTGTTTTTGTTGGTGCGTTATGGCTCAACAGATCACTTTTCAGTTTTTTATCGTTTGCTTCTATCGTTTTCTTCTACATTCAGCTTAAATGTATTCAATTTAATGATTTACCGTTTGCTTTATTTTTAATTACATGTAGCTGATATAATATTCAATTTAATAATTTATCGTTTCCTTTAATTTTCATATCGGAAAAGTTTACTATTATCCATTTCTCGATACTTCATCGTTTATTTTAATTCTTATATTTAATTGAGTAATTTAATAAATATTATAAAAAAGCGCACCTTGGGTGGCTAAATTTGTTCTTTCCCAAACTTTGTATAGAACTTTTTCAACTTCATTTTTTCTTGCTTTTATTTTCTTTTTAGTTTTCACGCTCTCGAAAACAGTCATGATTATCAAAATTTGGGTGTTACGAAACCCCTTTTTTTTTTCATTCCCTGTTCTTTCTAAATCTTGAGAATTCTACATAATAATATTGTTGATTGTCTTAACAGTTGTAGTTGATTTATGAGTCATAAAATAGTTCCAAGAGACTGGAATAAGTTTTGTAACTGTTTTAAGAGAATATAGATCAAATCTTGTAACGTGACTTGATCATAAAATTTAATTCTCATTAATTTTACTGAAAAGTTGCTGTTAAAAAATCTGTGCAAATAACTGTATGTAAAGTAGAAGGTTAACACACATACCATTTTGAGAAAATTGTAAATGTTTGCCGTAGTATTTGTTTTAGAATTACCACTTATATATACATAAAAATTTTATCTATGTCCTAATAAAAAAAATTATACTGGTCAAATTCGCTTATACTTTTTATTTAATATCTCGAATAATCCATAACTTGGAAAGAAACATTAATTAATTATTAAAAATATATATAATTGAGGTTATTATTTAAAAGTTTTCCCATAGAGAGCGAATAAGTATAAAGAAACGAAAAAAGGTATCGATATAATAAAAATGTATCAAAGTGATGTTAATTCAGATATAACATCACATAAAATAATGATGATATTCAAGGAACATAAAAAAATTTATCTAGAAGTAAAAAGTTTCCTGAATAGAAACTGATAAGTAATTACGTGTGTGTACTCATCTGTTTTTATTTTATTTACTAAACGAAACCCGTGGTTGTTTAACTATTAATAAACCTTTAACTATAAATTTTTAGGCATGCAAATTTTCTGCAATGGTTTTATATTATAAACAAGTTCTTGCGTTTAAATCGAGCTTTATAATCTTAAGCAAAAATTCTTGTAGAAAAAAGCAATTGTTCGAGAATGGATTTTATTAAACGGATGAATATTACAAAATATGCCTCTAAATTTCCCTTTTTAAAATTTTGACAGTCATTAAGCATTTTCATTGCATTGAAAGATTGAAAATTATTGCAAAAACTTTAAAATACTAATTTGTCTTTATGCATTAATTTTATATAGTTGGAATACAAGAATTTTTTCTAAATTTTCACTTTCGGATAATTTTGATTAATATTATTTTAAACGAAGATCTCTCTCCTCTCTTGCACATTAAATCTGTCATGGGTCTAATCCTCTGTTTGAGTGGTCTGGAAGTTAAGAAATGAGGTTGCCAGCTCAGGCGCCATCCTTGTCACTTGATCTAGACTCAAAATTACGAAGTCCGTCGATAATAGCCCTGGTGTTGCTTCAAGTGCGACATTAACAAAACCAACCAACCAACCTGTCGTCTCTTATATCGCTAATATAAAAGAGAAGGCTACTAATTAAATCATTTTAATAGAAGCCTTTAGGACATTTCTATTGAATGTTGTAAGAATTGGAGATCAATTAAACAGATTTTTGTTCTTTTGCTCAAACTTCTAATCTTATTTTACTATCAAGACATCTGAAAACATAAAATAAATTCAAAAGTTCTCTCACTTTAACTATTTAATCTAGCTAAAATAATTTTCTTTTTTATCCCAGACGTAAACTGCATTTCTGCAACAAAAGCGAATTATCATATGCGTAGTTGTACCTAAATTTGCATTCCACAAATCCATCGGAATTCTTGAAAACATTTGTACTTATTCGTTGTTCGTTGTATCGAAATACGATGGAAACATCTGATAAAACGCCAAAGAAACCACGTTGGGTAGAAAAAAATTGTTTATTTTAATAATGAGATTAGCATTAGTATTCGAAACGTTTTGCTTCTCTTCGTTGCATTGAGCTTTTTGTGGCGTCATGAATATTCAGAAAAACATCCTTCGTTCGATTATGTTGAAGTCCTAGCTTTACAGAAAAGTTGGAAATAAATTTAAGGTTACTATAACTGAGGCTGGAATGGAGATTAAAATATTCTACCCCTTACTACTTTTGTTTTTAAAATCCATTTGGATAGACTTTGATCGGTCAACGCTGTCTTCGTCTAATGTCAAAGAACCCGATCGAAATCTTAACACATTTCTAGGCATAAAACTGTTCTAATTTTCATGAAAGTTTGAGATGATATAGCACATACATTCTTTTATAATTCTGTAGTCTTACATTTTAGGAGCATTCCAAAAATGCGGTATTATTAACTTGAAACACGAAATTCAAAACCCAATTAGCATTACAATGTAGTAGACGAAATATGGAACACATTTTGTATAGCAAAAAGAGAGAGATTCAGATAGAACTGGGTAGTTTTATTAAATTCACTCCTCTCTAAAAAAAGCAATATCAGAATGTAAAGTTAAGCGTTCTGTTATAGGAAAAGAAGTTCCACTTTTAGATTCTTCATGACGAGAAGACAACTTTAATGCAGAATCTAGTTGACTGTTTTTGGTAAAATTTCGATGATACACATACAAAAAAATTCTTATAAATACTAAGAATACTTTTTGTGTATAAGTTGGATATTTATCGGATGACTTAAATGTTTTCTATTCTCTTATATTTTGATTAATTCTGTTATTCAAAAGATCTTAAATAAAGAAATGAATATAGATGTTTATAAACATTATATATGCTAGAATGTTAATCATATAATAAAATGATACATATATTATACATTCTCAAAATTCAATAATTCGAATATCAAAACGCATTATTTATATGTAAACTTACTTATTATATTCAACGAATGATTTCTTAAATAAAATTTGGGGATACGAAATGATTGAGTTCTGAAATAAATGGAGCACTTTCGGAAATTTAAATTTGACTCAAAAGAAAAAGAGTGTTATTACTACTTCAAGAAATCTAATATAATTTGTAAATAAATTTTAATGGAATTATTACGTTGATCTCATTTTAATGACCTACAGGAAATTTTAAAACGGGCGCACTTTCTTCTCATGGTGATTTTATGGCTGTATCACATATTAAATACAAATACACCCTACTTTTTATAGGTCTTTTTTTATACGTTTTTAAAATAACATGATTCCCTAATATTTTTTACACAAATGTTTTGTTCGAACACGAATCCCCTCCCCCTCCCCCCCAAAAAAATCCAAATATTCATCAAATGCTGTTTTTACTGCCTAATACCACCTCTTCTATTCAGCCACTCGACCAGGCTACTATACCACCATATGAATTGTACTAAATAAAGCAAACGTTTAAATATATTTTAGATTCAGAAATGTGACTGCATGCAGTATGGATAAAATTTAATATAATGGATTGTATTACACATGCTTCTTTTACCATCAAACAGTTACGCCAATCGACCTTAAATGCTTGTTGGAAGAAAAACAATTGCCAGCATGCGTCAAAAGTGGAAGTTTCGTAGTACAAAAATCAGCTATGTGTTCTGAAATTATGACTCTATCAAAGACAATTGGTGGCGAAGGTTTTAAAAGCAAGCAAACGGCTGACATCGAAGAATTGATGCTAGAAAGCTCTTTGGACGAGGACGATTTAATCGAATTTATAGCAGTTTATGATAATATAGAAGTCGATAATGACGAAGTCGAAGAGGAAGTTCAGCTGATTTAATTCGCGTGGGCTTGAAATTTGGTTCAAATATTAAACATTTTCAAATTCATGATTCCGACATAGAGCGTGCATTAAAAAATTTCAACATATTCTTAAGTTTTGTGTAGCAGGATATGAAGAATTATATAAGCAACTTAAGAAATTAAAAAAAAAAAAAAAAAAAAAAAAAAAAAACTATGAAAAAAAAAAAAATTTTGTAACAACGACAAAAACCCAACAGAGGCCGTTAATAACGAACGAAATTTAAGAACGAACAAAGCCAGCAGTTGCGCTTGACATACTTGACACATCTACTTAGTTCGATAAACGTGCACGAATTTTATCAATTCTAATTTGAATTTGAAATTTTGTTATATGTACTTATAGATTGAATTTTCACTGTACAATAATTTTAATTTTTTTTAATAAAAATGAATAATTTTTATTTTATAAATACGAAATATGAATTTCATTATTACTTTTTTTGCATAGTTTTTTATGAAAATATTTAGAGGTTGTTTTTTTTTTTATCTTACACGATTTCTTAAAGTTGAGGAACATATCCCCAATTTACCATATGTTGCATGTTTTTTATACGAATTTTTTTGCATGGTTTTCCGAGGAACGTATCTACCGTGTAAAAAAAAAGAGTTGGGTGTAATAGAGTCTATTCCAGTTTATAAATAATAACTTTACTATACTTTCCAAAAAACATAATCATTACATTCAAACATAAATCAACTATTCTTTTATGCATTATTTTCCATTTTGAGAGTTCACAATTAGCTTTCCTAAACGAGATTTTTTTTTTTATTCCATATTTATTACAACTGTGATGGCTCTCCTCGAACCTCTTGCCCTTTCTCATGTTGTCACGAGGAAGCACTTTAGAACAACTAATTTCTGCATGCGCACTGTAATGTAAATTGCGAGTATTCTACGTATGCACCTGCGTAATTACGTATTAATACTCGTGCAACTTTCAGAAGAGCACACTCACAAAAATAGCAACAGTACCAGCAGCTGAAGAAAAAAGAGCTCTTGCCTCACTGGTCCGATTGGTGCTCCGCTGTCCTGTTGTGTGTGATTCCATCTACTATCATACTCCTCTCTTGGACATGGATTTCCTTTTCTCCATTTCAATGGATTTTTTCCTCCATGGATTTCCTTTTTTTCATCAACTGCTTATACCTACTTAGATCATATTGGATGAGAAGAGAACATCTCGCCTCGCTAGATTTGCCCCTCTGGATGATCGAGTTTTGCTTCCAATTGTCCAAGATGATACTAGGATATTCGACAGTTATTCTTCATCACTATGTTCGAGTCTAGGAATATAACTTTGTGAATAAGCTGTATCGCCTCCAATTATCATTAGTTGGAAACTAGTTCTATTTGAAATAACTTCATTATTGTTCTATTTGAACGAATTATATTGTCATGCATAATAATAAATTAAAGAGCAAATAAATTATGTTTTAAATATTAAACTGTCCTGAATCATTTGCAACCTCCTGGTGTAATTTAATTGAAGTGTGGAATTTGCTAGCATATTCAGTGACCACTCCATATTGAAAACTCGCACTCAGAACTATAATTGGTGCTCCAAGACTAGAAATTCTAATATTGCCAGTGATACAATTTTTCAATAGATATTACCATGTAATTTATACATTGATTTTAATTTACTCGGAGTTTTCATTGAGATCAAAGTTAAGATAATTTAAAATGAAAAGTATAAATACTTTTATTTTCTGATACATGGTACGGATTTATACTTTTCTTGCATGTGGTCACGGAAGATATTTAAAACGACTCAAATCGAATTATTCAAAACCTCCTTAAACGATGTAAAAAATATTACGATTAATTTTATGTACACTTTGTATCACAATAATATAAAGTATGTATATTTTTAAAATAAAACTTAATAAATATAATTTAATTGATATTTCTAATAATGTCCCTTGTAGTTTTGATCATATTCTTAACACTTAAAATATTTATTTTTAATGAATGAGGGGATTTAAAATGATTTTCCATTCGAATTAAATAAGATTTCGAAACAAATATGTTAGGTTTTTTTATTGCACATCATTAGATAGGATTACTTGATCTAGAAATTAGATAATATAAATTTCCCTTTTTTTTTAACATACTTTTGTGGACTTCTATTACTGTTATTTCTCGCTCTCGTTCTCAATTACATTATATTAAATCCGAACTTTGTTATGTTTGTTCACGAATTAATCATTTATTTATGGAATACTATAAAAAAATTATGCTGTTTCCAAGGTGATAATTTTTGATTTTTTTATGCCGGTTTTTATTGAAAATTAGCTTAGAAACTTATTTCCACAATTTATAATTGCAATTTTTTAACTCCATTATCTTGCGAATTATATGTTAGAAGTTCTTAGATGCGAAATTTTATACTTAAAGAAATTTGAAAGTTATCTCAAACTCTATACGAATCTTTTGCGTAAATACAAAAACAAAAACTATCTAGTGTTATTTATGAGATCAATTCATTACCAAGAAAATGAGATTTAACTGATCTCATAACAAACAAATTGACACAATATGAGATCAATTTGTATATATAGAACAGTCTTGACTCTACCATATCGAACAAAATCTTACAACCATCTGTGATCATATGTTATATATTTCTTGAATTATCTATAACTGTTTTCTCCAAACAATGCAATTAAAGGAACAACGAAATGCAAATGTTCTCATTTCACGAGATTACTACAAAAAACAACTACTACGTTTTTAACTCCATTAGGAAACAGAGCTAAGGAATTCATACACTCTAATTCAACAGAATACTCAGATTTGTTACATTCATGAAAGACAGGCGATATATTCAGTAAACTCCTCGTTACATAAAGTAACTTTGGATTAATTTGGAAAGGATGAATTCTGACATTCATATGGGACGAAATGTTGCGAAGTTACGCGAATCAGTGAATCAAAAACCCGAAATGCCGAGCCTCGACTCCGTTACCCTTACTGGGGTTTCCTAATCAGGATTTGAAGATAAGATTTAACTCGGAAAGTTAGAGGGCGGCTAAAGTGTATATCGCTTGGGAATCTAAACCGATTTGAGCATTTATACTAAGTATTAAATATCGCGATGGATGTTTCTGATAATTATTGAGATTAATAAATTACATCACGTTATTTGCATTAATCGACGAAAAGTTTATCTTTGAGATATACTTAAAGGATACGTATTCTTCAAGTTGATATATATCGCAAAATTTAATTGAATGCATCAGATGAATTGACAAACTGTTATAAAGTATTAATTTGTAACTTTGAAATCGAAATAAAAATTTTAAAAAAACCATTCAGAAAAAAAAAAAAAAAAATTAGCCTTTTCTGTTTAGAGCAATAATTTTGTTAATAATACATAAAGAAATTATTTGTTAATGCAATTTGAGTAACTGGTATAGTAAACCATTAATTTATTAATTTGATCTAAGCAAATAAATTGTTAATTTCTTCTGAGTAATTAATTTGTCAATTTGTTGTATGCTACTAATTTTTTAATTCAATTTAAGCAATTACTTATTAATTGACTTCGAAATTACACTTTAGTTTAATTATTGACTATATTTTATCTTAGAGAAACTTATTTGCACTTCACTTTAAGACCTCAGAACCGATGTTGATGCTTCTTGAGGTTATGGATTGCCATTTCAGTGTCAGCAAAATCCATGGAGACTGAATACCATTTGGCACCTATAATTGACTTTATAGAACTATTCGCAACTACTATATTTGTCGATAGAAATAGCATAGTACATTTATGTGATTGAAGGAAGATGAAAGAAATCAATTTTCTCAATTTACGTAAATTAAATTACTTTAAGCTAAACGGTAATAAAACCTTTTAAGAGGAAAGAAGTTCAATATCTAAAATACAAGATGGAGAATTACAATTTACTGCTCTCTGCTTTCATTTTGTATTGTTGGAAAAGGATAAGTTTCAAAACCCCCAACCCTTCTAGAATAGAGAAATAAATTTATTTTCGCAATGGTGACAAAAATAATAATCAGTCAATTTTGAAATTTTTCATCTTGTATATTCTGGAAAGATGCTGTTGGTACCAATAAGAATTCCAAATTCATTCATTTTCTAATTTTGTTTTAAACGAATGGGTTTATTTATCAGAATGTAGGGGAAATAAGAACGATAAATCCTTACATTAGTTTCTTTCCTGGAAAGAGTGCTAAATTGATAATTTATTGAATCGAACAAACTCTCTGATGGAATTCACGAGATATGACGTAAAAGTATAGTTATTTATGAAAGTATTAAGTCTGTGAAAATTTGAAATTCAGTATGTATGAGAAGCAATATTTCTAAGCAGATTTCAAAATGAAGTGGGACTACTATAGAACTTTTAAATGTATATTGAATTTGTTTTTGAAGGACAGCGAATATTTTTCAAATTTTCATTTGTTATGATATAGGTCTGTTTTCTGAGAAAATATATTTTTAGTTTTCCTGAATTAATATAGAACAAGAAATACCCTATGGCATGATTACTAAGGACACCATAACACTATAGAAAGCACATGATACCATTGTTTATTAACGTCACTCTGAGAAGCAACACGAGGATTATTGAAGACTGATTTCGTAATTTGAATCTTGGTGATATGACGAGGACTACACTAAAATTTACACCACGGGAAAGAACTCAAGATTAAACCAAATTTAAGGCTCATTGGTACTGGCGGGATCTTCAAATACCTGGCTCAACTCACGACACGATGAAAAGACCGCGAGTCTGTATTTATGATCACTAAGCAACCGAGGACACATTTTAGAAACTATAACTACATTTAAGAGACAGACTCAAAGATCCAAAATTAAAAGCATATATTCTAAGCTACACCGAGTTTATATTTGTTTAACTAAGTCATTTTTATTTATCGGAAAACCTATATGTTGAATAGACTTCATAAGTATAAAATAAATAGAAAATTGAAAAATTGAAATTAATTCCTGTTGCTAATATTTGTCTTTATGTTTATTTATTTCTAACATATTGAAAAACATTTCGGTACTTTTCAATTTCTTCGGTGAAAATCTCACCAAGCAGACTTTATTTGCAGCAACACATACACATATCCCGTCATGTCGATTGTATCATTTTTGGTTATTTTATCGATTTCGCCGGCGAAATGGAAAAGTACCAAATTTTCATTTACAAGACAAACTTTAGAAATACGAGACTTATGGATTCATAAATTTTTAATGTTTTAATGAAAATCAAATTTTGACACGGCATCAAGTTATACTAAAATGATTTCTGCTAGAACGTAATTAGAATTTGGGAATTTTATAACTGGAAAATATTTTAATGTTAATGCAGACACTGAAGTGTGTGTGTGTGTGTGTGTGTGTGTGTGTGTGTTCAAAATATTTCCCCGCAGACAGTAATAGTATATTTAGGAATAAAGGATAAAAATAATTAACAATGGGGAAAAGAAAGTTTTGGTTTTAAAAAACGTCGCACTAGAAGCAACACGAGGGCTGTGGGGGATGGAACTCGCAATTTTGAACCTCAGTCAAGTGACGAGGACGACACCTGAACTGGCATCCCCTTCTCCTAACTTCCACACTACTCCACGGGAGAACTTTGGGCCCCGACAGATTTAACGTGCATCAGCCCCGGCTGCACGGCGGGTCTTTGGTATTCAAGGATCGAACCTGCGACTGAACGAAAACCGCCGGTCACGAATCGGAAATCATGACCACTAGGCTACCGCGGCTGGAAAAAAAGAAAGATATTTATAGTCTATAATGAACACAATATTATATGTAACAAAAATAAATCATCAATACAAAATAAAAATAATAACTATAAACAAGGAGCTTAACGCAAAACTAAAAATAACATCAATAATTAGTAACGAAATAAACGATAATGATTCATGGGCAGAAAATAAAAATTAAGAAAAATAAATTACAAATGCAAAATAAAAAAATTCAGCTATAAATATGGAGTACAAGATAAAATATAACAATAATAAATAATGAACATAAAAAGAGATAACAACAATAAATGACGAACTCGAAATTAGACGCGATAGTTAGACATAATGAATGCTAAATTGATAATAATCGCTTTTGCAACAAATTGATTAAACTAATAACTGTTTTCAAAAAAAGACAAAATGAGATTAATACATTATCAAATAAATGACTTAGATGTAACGAAGATGGTATCAAAGAAGTAACGAATTATATCCTAAATAAGATGGTATAATCCGGAGATAGATTTATTTTATTACCAAAAGTAAAAATCTGTTAGAGAATAAAGTAACTACTTAAAACTGCTAAAAACTGTTGAATTTTTTATTTTATTTCAAAGGTACAAAATAAAAGAATAAAATCAATACAAAAACATTGATTTTACTTCAAAGGAGTTTACTCAATTAAACTCAAAAGCAAGCCAAAATACTGAATCCAGAAAAAATATTTTAAAAATAGTTTTTCGGTCACACTTTTCAAATGCAGCAGTTTAAGTAGAAAATTTCAAAGGACTTCAGAAAACTTTCGATATTTATTGAAAAGAGTTTATATAAAAATATTCATTAAAAGTAAAACCGCACGCACGCAAACCTTTAAGCAGCTTTGCTATAAAATATTAAAAAATGTCATAATGCCCTTTGTAAAGTCTTCCCCTTATTATTTCACTCTACTGACATCGTAAAGTATAATTAAATAAGGAATAAAGTCATAATTCTCTAATTGAAAAGGTATCAGAAAAATACAAACACTGTTTATTAACTTTCTTCACAGATTATACAAGATCCCGCCGTCTCTCTAAATTAATCCTCAGCGCTAAAGTTTTAGTCAACCAATTAACCCATTCCGAGTGAGCCATAACTAATACCGAGGGTTTCTCTCTTTTTACTACTTAATTGAACCCGTGACCATTTAAAACCAAATTTAATCACAGAAGATCAACTATTGCAACTCATAAAAAATTTCTAACTTACCATCATCTAATGATTACACACTATCAACCATTCACATTCAATTCAATTTCTATTTTCCTTATGAATCTCAACAGCAATTCATTACAGACCCTACATTTATCCAATATCCTTAGATAAAGCTTCATTTGATTAGAACAGAGATGGAAATTTAAATATAAAGTTCAAAGAAAGCCCTGGTATTAGTTAAGGAAAGTTTCGCAATTAAGCAAACGTTATATATTGGGTTGGCAACTAAGTAATTGCGGATTTCACTCATAGATGGCGTCAGTTCAATTTTTAGGTTTGCAGACGTAGTACAAATGTAAAACACATTTTATTATTTGATAGTTGACAATTCAGCTGTCAATCAGTAAAAAAAGTTTTTTGATCGGTTGCGTAGTTTTCGCTTAGCCTTCGTTGAAGAATGCAAAATCAAAAGGAACATTTTCGTCATATTTTGCTTTTTTATTTCCGCAAAGGGAAAAACACATCGCAAGCTCATAAAAAGTTTTGTGATGTTTATGGTGACGAAGCCTTAAAAGAACGGCAGTGTCAAAATTGGTTTGCCAAATTTCGTTCTGGTGATTTTTCACTCAAAGATGAAAAACGCTCTGGTCATCCAGTTGAAGTTGATGATGCCCAAATCAAAGCAATAATCGATTCGAATCATCACAGTACAACACGTGAGATTGCAGAGAAGCTTCATGTATCACATACATGCATTGAAAATCACTTAAAACAACTTGGCTATGTTCAATAACTCGATATATGGGTTCCTCACGAACTGAAAGAAACGCATTTAAGGCAACGCATTAACAGCTGCGATTTGCTGAAGAAACGTAATGAAAATGATCCATTTTTAAAACGACTGATAACTGGCGATGAAAAATGGGTTGTTTACAACAATATCAAGCGGAAAAGATCGTGGAGCAGGCCAGGTGTACACACTCAAACAACATCAAAAGCTGATATTCATCAAAATAAGGTTTTGTTATCAGTTTGGTAGGATTACAAAGGAATTGTCTACTTTGAACTCTTACCACCCAACCGAACGATCAATTCTGATGTCTACATTGAACAACTAACGAAATTAAAGAATGCAGTTGAAAAAAAGCGGCCCGAATCGACAAATCGAAAAGGTGTTGTATTCCATCATGACAATGCAAGGCCACACACATCTTTGGTCACTCGGCAAAAATTGTTGGAGCTTGGTTGGGATGATTTGCCACATCCACCATATAGTCCTGATCTTGCACCATCTGATTACTTTTTGTTTCAATTTTTACAAAACTCCTTGAATGGTAAAAATTTCAATAATGATGATGACGTCAAATCGTACCTGATTCAGTTTTTTGCTAATAAAAACTAGAAGTTTTATGAACGTGGGATTATGATACTGCCTGAAAGATGGCAAAAGGTCATTGATCAAAATGGACAATACATTACAGAATAAAGTTATTTAGTTCCATGAAAAAATTGTCTTTGATTTTCTAAAAAAAATCCGCAATTACTTAGTTGCCAACCCAATAATTACCTCTGGTAAAAAAATATATCAATGTCATTCACCAATGTCAACACAGTTATCGAATTATTTCCTTAATAATGCAAGATAAAATTAGTATGTTCGACAAATTTAAAAACGGCGATGCTTTATGATGATTAGGAAAATAAAAACAAATTTTGTGATATTTTCAAAAATTTTAGTTCATATTGATTTCGTTTTTAAATTATAATCATAAAAAAAATTATCACCCAGTTAACTATAAGCTTTCCGAATTCGGTGATAAGACATCAAGCAAATAATTTTTCTTCCGTCTTTCTATTAGTCCCGGTTATGGAACTCAATCGGGGAATCGGCTTTACCAGGCCGTCACCTCAGTGGCACAATGGTAAATGAGTTTTAGCAATTTTATTATTTTAGCTTCCTACTCATTTCCTTTAAGGAGAGCTCATATATCACTGCAGGGACGAAGAGGGTACCTAAAATGAAATCAGAAAAGAAATACACACATATGAAAAGTAAGCACAGTGCAGACATAATGTAAACAATAAAGCAAGAGCTCTGGATAGCTAACACAGTATTTCTGCAGCGAAAAATAGGAATTTCTTATAATAAAAT
>BMAW01107731.1:0-11264 GCA_019974015.1 Nephila pilipes | reverse complement strand
ATAGCAATGGCGAATGAATAGAGATGCTGTGGGATTTGCTTTTTTTTTAGAGTTTGAATAAGAGAAAATGCGCTATTCGTCTAATTTTTGGGGGGTTGATAGTTTATTTTCTTAAAAAAAATTGAGTTATTATGAGATATAGTGTTTCGTGGTGCATAAATATTTTTCGAATAATAGCTGTAGCTAAATGGTAGTTTACTTTTTGGAAAGTTATTACTGATTCTCTCTTTTTTGACTGGTCTTGGACCATTGCCAATAGTCCGAAGTGTAGATCTTGGATAACATAAATCTAGAGTTATCCGATTTATTTTTCAAGTGAATAGCACTAAGCTTACTAGGTAACTAGTCTTGCTTTCAATCTTTTTTTTATGTAAACACAAGCCTTTTCTATTCCTTTCTAAAAGAGATATGGGATTTTATTCTTAACATTTAAAGCATTCTTAACATTTCGTAAATGTAGTGTCAATCGAATGGAACTTCAATTATAGTCCTCAAATCTATGCTATTTTATTCATTTCAATGCAAACAAGTAATATAAAATAATTAAAGTCAATTCCTACTTAGGTCAACAAAGAAAACTTTTATTTTTGTTACTTTTTATTAAATAATTACAATCAATATAAATATGTATATACATATGACAGAATCACAATATTAAGTAGGAAAAGAAATTTTTTTAAGCGATCCACACGCTTTGTCACTGACGGTATTTATTCCTAAATTAATATCCCGCTAAATATCTTACATAAGAGAATTTTTTTTTACCCGTACAAATCTAAAATTAATTATTTGAAAATCAAATAAAAAAAAATTATGCTTCGACGAGATTCGATCCGAAGGCATGAAGATTCTACGCCGACCCTCAACCAACTTTGCCACTGCAAGACAAATGACATGGTAGAAGCATTGACTTGTTTCTTAATTCATCCGGTAAATTAAATGGTTGGAATGCAATTTAGCCCAATCACCCCTGGCGACAGGAATTATTTGGTGGTATTTTGCCAAATGTGGCTAACCTTGGTCGGTTTGTCTGACTTAACGTTCAGCCAAATAAAATCGCCAAGTTTGGCAATTTTTGAAATCGCGCCAAGTGGTTGGGCTAAACTGCATTTTCACCATTAATTTAATTAATGAATTAATATTTGAAAAAACTGTATTAACATCAAGTGTCATCCACTACAAATTTAAAAAAGTGTATTTGAACTTGAGTGGATAAATAAAAAGTATTTTATTAACGATTGTACATTTAAATAAGATATATAAATATATATAGGGAGAGATGAACTAATAATAGGAATTTTAAAAAAGTGCACCCGAAAGAGCTAAATATAATAGAGGTTACTGCAAATTACATTTTTGCTCCGATTTTTTTTAAAAAAATATTTTTACCCCTATTTATAATTATTCGTTTGTGTGTTTTCGGGTCTTTAAAAATATTCTATAATATTTCCAAAAATTGAGGAGAAAATGTAATTCCACTCAAGAAACATTCATTATTTATTTATTTATTTATTTTGCTCTTTGGGATGCACTTTTTTACGTTAAAATAGTATAGATTTGAGGATGGTAGCAGTAATTCCATAGAATTAACACTACATTCAAGAAATCAAAATGGCCGGTAGACACGACACTTAATGTAGTGGTTATAGACCAAACTATTTTTCAAAAGAATCTATCGAAATTTTGAGCAATGTCCAAGTATAATGAGATCAACATAGGAGCTGATATAACATTGTATTTAAATTTCTGGGTAATTTCACGGAAGGTCAATTTAATTAAATACGCATCAAATACTATCACTGCACACCATGATCTGCATTCAAATTAAATATTGAGCTTATAATCCACCAATAACTCAGTTGTTATGTTTACCATGAATCCCGAAAGAAAAGAATTTCGATTCATCGTTTGGTAAAAGGTTGTTTCCAGTTGAAAGTAGCCATTTTCGCGGCTTAAATACTCGAATAGTGCGCAGGTACCAAAAAATACTCCACTTTATCATTCTATTATTAGTAATTCAATTGGGTAGGGAATGACTCCAAGTGTCCTTGCATGGGTTTTTATATAAATGGGGCATCATTTGAAAAGGCTTGACCTAAGAAGCAAATATGCCAATATTACTACACGTCTAAAGTAAATTGTTTGTGAGATACAGACAAATGAAAATAAGATATGAAGGAGAAGAATTGCTGCGAAAGAGTTAATTGCTGTAACGAGGAAAGCCGAAGTTAAAAGTTCCACGAATGAATTTATAAACATTAGTATTGAGCAGGTTGAGTCAGGAGGAGGAACTATAAGAATACAGCATAGCTAGAAATATGATATGATGTAGTATAGAAGGAATACTGGAAGGCAAATAAATATAGGGATGTAAAAAGGTAAGGAAATAAGGAATTTTGCATATGAGAAAGGAAATGCGCACAAACATAAATAGTTGAACAGTGATAGTGAATTTAAAAAAAATAAAAAGTGCTACAAAAACATTTATGTTTCCGAGTCCACATCACAAAGGTCATAATCCCACAATCAACACAAATGTCCTTTCGTAGTTTGGGATCAAGTAAGAAGTTCGGCCTTGTTAAAATAAGTAACCGTGGTAGCCCAGTGGTCATTGTGGAAGATTCGTGGCCGTTATAGTTTTTGTCGAGTCATGAGTTCGAGTCCTGATACCACATATGATCTAGCGAAGCTGATGCTCCTGGATCTGAGAGACTCCAAGTCCTCCCATCAGCACGGTGTGGAAGATTGGAGAGGGAGTTGTCAGCTCAGATGATATCCCGTCATCATTTGACCGAGATTAATATTTATGAGGCCGTTGCCAATAATCTTTGTGTTGCTTCTAAGAACGACGTTAATAGGTTTGTATCTCATGAACAATTCACTTTGACTGGTATTTGTATTGGCTTATTTGACCCTAACATCAAGCCCTTTCGAATGATACCACTTTTTAATGGGTTTCTTTAACTCGCATAGTAACTTTATCTGGGTTAAAACTTTAAAAGCTTTTTTTTTTGTCTTATTTTAAAGGGCTCATTTGGGCTGAAATTTTCTATACACGATTTTTTTAATGGCGATACGATAATTTAACTATAATTAATGAAAATTAATTGATTAAAACTAATTATTTAAAGAATTAAATTTTACGCCAAGTTTTTTGCCAAATGGTCGCTAAATTCATCTTTTGCTTTAATTTTAACTATATGTAGCTGATATAATATTCAATTTAATAATTTAATGTTGGCCTTAATTTTAATTACATTTAGCTTAAATATATTCAATTTAATATAATTTATAGTTTGTTTTTTAAGTTTAATTACGAAGCTTAATTGATTAACATAACGCTTAAGTGAGCTACAAAATTTTACACGTATTTATTTTAGATGATAAATTTAATAAACGTCAAATAAATTATTAAAACTAATTATTGAATAAATTCAATTTGACTCAACGTTCCCTTTTGCCCTTAAAATTTAAGGTGTAAAAAAATTAAGTTATGCAGAGTATGAAGTTTGAAAGAAAACACCCATGTTCAAAGAAACTCGTTTTTACCGGTGTTTTTATTAATGTCCTTTACAAAATAAGTAGGAAAATAGACATAACGGCAAACTATTTCACTTAAGCTGCTGCAATGACCGAAAAAAGTTTGAACTTGAACACAATGTAAGAAAACTTTTGGTGATTTTTTTTAAAGACGACACAATCGGGAATATTGCTTAAAAGTGAAAATAAATCTGAGGATATATGATTTCCGGTATAAAATTCCATAGAGTATCTTCACCACACTCAATTTTTTCTAAGCACTGAAAGAAGAAGCAAAAAAATATAAATTAAAAACACTAAAATACAAAAAATAATAAAGATATTGTTATCAGCATATCTTAGTGTCATTCAAGTTTATCAAAAAGTAAAGACAGTTCATAAGTATTAGATATCACTATTAAATTAGTCAATCTTTGTAAATAATCTAAATTTCAAATCAACATCTCAGATCAGTATATAGAATTGTAAGACGTATGGTGTGTGGCTGTTTTAAGTCAAATAAAAGTTTATCAAAAATATATTTATTTTTCTCTTTTAAAACTTTACAACTTTAATATTCCTCCAGCAAGCCGAACCGCGTCCGAGTGTTAACGAGTAGTATATCAGCGGAGAAGAAAGAGAACTGAAACTGACATCTCGGATTTCACGGACGTACAAGAGCGCTTCTGATGACGTCACACACGAGGTGAGGATCAACTTGCTCTAGTAACATAATTAACATATATTATGCTTTGCAAATGAATTATGATTGCCACCACGAAGTTTGTTGAAGACGGACTTTATTATTTTGATCCAGGAGTAAGCGACACCTGTGAACTGGTACCTTGAAATTGTAATTTTGATCAACTTAGATGGATTATACTTGAAGCGACATCTCATTTCCTGAATTTCAAATTCATGTGGAAATTTTCAGGTTCTGTTAAATTAGTGGGAGTAGTTTTCCCTATTGTTTTTGTCCGGAAGCTTGATTGAAAAGTAACGCCTCCATTGTCTTGAATTTTTTGTTTGTAACTCGATTTTCAAAATTCTTATTGTACATGAGAACTACATGCGTCTTCTTTGAATGAGTTCCTTTTCTTCGTTTCCAGATGTCTCTGATATGCTGAGAACTGAAGAGAATGTTGACCCCATGAAATGAGGCTGAAGCAGTATCAGTGCACCTGTTTTTGAACCTTCGTCTTTCTTTTGCTCTGGAGACAAAGTAAAAGCCTGGCATTAAGGCTTAGTGTAGACAACAACCAGCAGAATTCTCCTTCGGGTTTGTCCGGCTTACGCGTTGGCACGAGAGCGTGGAAAGGAATGGAAACTATGTCAAAAAGTGATCACGGCATCGCATAGAATATACTTGTAGCTTTCAGAATTAACAAGAATTATGAAATCGAGTAAGAATAAAGAAGTCGTGAACATGCAGGTATTTTGTTTTTGTTTTGGTCATACTTCTGAGCAGGGCTGGCCAAACCGTGGAGCATTGAATGATTATAAGTGTCGTTTCAGATAAATTTGGTAAAGAGAAGAAATGTTAGTTAAATCTTAAAAACAATTCTGAAAATGGAATACCCTTCAATTTTTACAAGGAAAATATTGCGTGATACTTTTGTGAACCAATAACATCAATTTGATTGATTGATTGTTTGATTTGACAATAATTGTTTGTTTACGTCTCACTAAAAAGCAACACGAAAGCTGTTGGCGATGGATCTCGATCAAGTGACGAAGACGACACTTGAGCTGTTACATCCCTCTCCAAACTTCCACACGCTGTCAATGAGAATACATGGGACCTCTTCCCGATTAAACGAGAATCAGCCTTTTAACAGCCGGGGCTTAAATGGCATCAGAGCTTGAAACGACTCGACGAAAACAACGGCGACCACGAGTCTAAGACCATTACCGCTGCGCTACCACTTCATTATACCAGGGTAAATTAATTGATTGAACTCTGCGTGATTAAGCTATTCATTTTCCTCCCTTAAGCGAATTAGATCCTATATCCTGATCTTTATTTACCAACCCCTAACCATGATTAGTTAGTTTAATTTTTGTTTACGTCACATTAGAAGCAACACGAGGACTATTGACGATGGATCTCGTAACCCCCTTGGCTGTAACCCCCCTCTCCTGACTTCCATACCACGCCAACGGGAGGACGTTGGCCCCCGATAGATTTCTTGTGCATCAGCCCCGGCAACACGATGGGTCTTTATAGGCAAGGCTCGAACCAGCGACTGAACGAAAACCGCCAGCCAGGAATCCGAAGCCATGACCACTAGGCTACCGCGGCCACCCCCCTAACCATGAACATAAGACGGTATAAAGAGTATTCGAGTCATATGGTGCATCCAAAATCGTCTGTCGAAAAATTGGCGCATGATATGCATATGATAGGCTATCCCTGATTTAGAGCAATCAAGTTTTTAACCTAGACTAGTAAACCTTCTAGTACAGTAACTTTCAACTCCAGCCTAAACTTTTGCAAACTTTAAATTCTTTAGCATTGAGTAACAATTTTTTAGGAAAAGCAACCGCTAGTCCAAGAGGTCTTTCATCCCTTTTACTTCATTATTTCTGTAATATGAAGAAGAATGGTCATAGTACTGAACTTTGTGGCTTAAGGCCAGCCGCGTGTTTGAGTTATAATCCCTCAAAAAATCCATCGAGCGCTATAATGATGAGAGCTTTTCATGTTAATTAAATGAAGCCTCAAAGTGCTTATGTGCTGTGGTATGGAGGAAACTTATTGGTATCGTCCTCGCCAAATGAAATGGTTATCGATGAGGTCAGTCGTCAATAGCCAGCAGCTGTAATATGACGGTAATTAAGATGTTATATTTTATCTTTGTGACGATATCCTATTACCCGTCTCTCATCTTAATTATTACGCTAATCACAAGATATAAAGTTCAACTTTTCAAGCACAGATAAAATAATTAAAATGATCAATTTCCCCCAAAATATGGTTTTTAATGGTCCTCTAACAAAGGAAGATGCTCTCAAACAGTTTGATATTTCTGTCCGTGAGTACTAACAACTTCTATAATCAATCAAAGAACATGCTCACAGGATTACGATGCGAGTACATCCTTCAAATATTCAATTGGTCTGACAGCGTTGTGTTCCAATCTCATGAAATTAACTTTACACGCCATACTTCCGCACACATCACACTAACAATCTTGTTATTTCTCTAACCATAATTATTTCAAATCAATTCCCTGTCACTTTTATATGACTCGTTCATATCTATCCACTCCCCTTCTTAAGTTCCTTATTTTCCACCGCATTTCATTTGATTGGGAAGAAGCCGGGAACTTACATATAAAATCAGAAAAAAAAAAAAAAAAAAAAAAAAAAAAACTTAAAAAAAGGGAAGTAACGCCAAAAAAAAATGAAAAATTTTATAAAATATAATAAAAAAAATAAAAAAAAAAAAAAAAAAAAAAAAAACCACATGTTAATCAGAGGGAAGTATCGCGAATAATCCATGCTATATTTTATTCAATTTCATGTCATATATTACTAAGAGCTCGAGAATAGAATGATATGAAATAAAGCGATATATTTACTTGACAACGCTCACTATCCGAAACATATTCTTAATCACGATATGAAAGGGTCTTCATCGACAGTAGCTATGTATTCCTGATAATTTCATATGAATTTCGGCACAACTTCACATATGCATCCAAAAGGGGGGGGGGAAATTGTTTAATTAAAACTGGCTTTGCTAATTTCACAACATGTGCTAACGGTTTTTTCTTGTTAAGTTTTCAAAAAAGTAGAATTATTCAAAAGGAATGTTAGTTAGAGTAAAGTAAGCGTACTTCCAAACCCCAGGCTCTATAGATGTAATTACAAACAAGAATAGAAAATATCTTCAAAATTCCTAGTACAATATCATTTTCACAAGCGAAACATTTTTAGTACAAAAACGTTGGCAATACTAACAACAAAAGAATAAAAACAAACGATTTTGTCATAAAAATCAATTACTAAATGAAACATCAAAACAAGAGCAAACGATAAATTATTAAAGTAGACAATGTATTCCATTCAGATATTAAAATGAAAGCAGACGATAAGACATGAAAGTTAATATATCTTATCAATGTAAATATATCTTAATAAATTTAAATGCAATTATTAAAATCATAATGTATTTATTATAATGTCGATCTTTTGAACCTAATACCATGTGTCTTTTATTTTATGCCAACGCATTTTTGTTGTCCCCATTTTTCAAAACAACGTGTTGGTAAAAGGAACTGTCGAACAAGCCACCCCAGTAGATACAGAAACCCACAAAGAAAACTTTGGCAGTCGTAAACCACAGCTAACATGTGAAACATTGTAAAAGGTCACTGTCTACTTCTGTACAGCAACAAACCACGTGTGTACAGATGGACAACTTTGAAAACTGGGAGTGCTGCCAAGAATGACGAAATGGATGGGCAAGTGATGGGCACCCACCAGAATGGCCTGGAGGGGGGAAGGGAGAGAAGACAAAAGGGCGGCAGTTTGAGACAGTGTCCGTGCTAATTTATCTGAAGCGTTAGGAGGGACAGCTGGGACCAGTGAAGGGTTTTATTTTGAAAAGGAGGCCCGGGCTATTTATCAGATGGGGAAAAGGAACAGTTTGATGTGATGGCCCTGTGACAGTGACGGATAGTGTGCCCGTCTGTCAGGTGGCTCTACATTCCCGCCCACTCAAACTATCACGATCGGGTCTCTTTTCGTTTCCGTTTCTAGGAGGGGTTGCTGGATTTGGCACGGAAGCTGTTTTGGATTGTCTTCTTTTGGGTGGAAGGGTTTTGGTTTAGTTATAGATCTTAATAAATTATTCTTTTTTTTTTTTGGAGTTCTGTAAAATATTTCGTTTGCAAGAGTTGAAAAAGAAATTTAATGCTTGTGTAACAATTTAAGTTGCTTTGTAACACATTAATAGAAGCTCCTGTCCTATTGAATCTGGCAGGAAATTGATAGTCAAACTATCCCCTTTCTTTTCTATTCAGTGTTTTCTTTTTTTATTAGAAAGATTTGTTTCGAAAAGAATTTCAAGCTCTTTGTACTCGGAGAATGTGAATTATCTTATTTGCATAACTTAAAAGAATATATAAATGAGAAACAATTAAATGAAGTCTAATTGAGATAGATGTTTCTAGTTTGTACGTGTTTAATCATTGTTCAATCCTCACGATAGGTGGCGCTGCTGGTGCTTCACCTAAATATGTATGTAACGAGAGTGAGTTGTAAGTGCGAAGGGAAAAATATGTAGATCAAATAACGTCTATGTTGAAGGCTATGTCCAAATACTTCTTCAAAATTGAAAATAGAATAAAATAACGCTTTTTTGCACTACTAATTAAACTGAGTTATTCTGAAATGTGTAATCGAAAAATAATACAGTTATTAAGACTTTAATTCAGTAAAAGAACACGAAACAGTCCCAATAAAATATATGGCTTATACAATATTTGCTTCAAAAGTAAGATTATTATAGTATTATCAGATTGACAAAATTGGATATTGACGTTGTTTTCTTTCCAATTAATATTAATAAGGATGTTAAAGCTTTTTTAAAAAATCTTTTTGTCCAGAGTATTTAAATTTGTTTCAAATTACTGTTAATTTAAATGAACTGGAACGACATTTGGATATTTTTTTTAAAAATAGAAGTTAATAAAATGTACAGTAATATATATGACAAGAGGGATAATTTTTCCTTTGAGATTAATAAAGTTCCCATATGAACAAGCTCATTAATCATGCGGTTATTTAGAAACACAACTTATAATCTTATTTTTACCTAATTTTAGACTTGTTACTAAAATACAAGGTATTTACATAATATCGATAATTTGTTTTTAAAAAAAATTGTTCTACAAGCATATTATTTTTGAAATTTTATAAAGAATAATTTTAAACACGATAATTATAAACTTTAGTAATTTACTTTTTTGAATTTTTATACATGAATAATTAAAAAAAAAACTCCCTTCTTCTTAATTTTAATTTTAAATGCTTTTTACAATTTTTCTTGCATTAGTACAACGTCTCTTTGATGGAGGGCATCTCTGTGTACTTTCGGTTCAGATTAAGTACCCTGTTCAGAGGGAAGTATGGCTCTATTTTTTTTATCTGTATGGCGTCTCATGTAAGTTTGGGTTATCTTTTTTAATATTTTGCTTTTTTACTTAGATTATTCTTTTTATTTTTTCATGAGTTATATTGTGCATACATCTCTCTGTTCACATAGGTATTTCTTATTTAATTTCTTCTTTTACATATTGTTATTTTGAATTTATAGAATTACCATTCTCCTAAAAAAATTTTTTTTTCTTCTTCCTGTTTGGAAAAATTTGGTATCAACCAAACATTGTTCAATCAGCATTAAATCTGTTCTAAGCCAAATTCAGTATTTAAAAAATGTCATATTTCATTTTCGTTTCCGTTTTCTTTATGATTATTTTAGTTTTTCAAATTTAGTTTTGTACTATTTAATGAGTGTAGTTTTACCTTTCGGCCATTAATTAGGTTTAGAAAATTTTGTGTTGATTTTGTCTCTTATTTAGCAGTTTATAATATTTTGCTATTTCTCTCGGTTTATGCTTTTAACCATAGAAAAATAATATGTGTTTCCTTTCCATTGCACTTTTTCTTTAATCTTTAAAAAAATTAATGAGCATGATGACCTTTTGTAACAAATTTTCTTTCTTTGCTTTTAATTTTGCGATTCCATACTTTGTTGATCAATTAATTTAATTATTTCTATGTATATTTGATTTATTATTTTCATTATTTATTTATATTTTTGAATTTTAATTGAAAAGGTAATATTTATAAATGTTATTTTTTATTTTTGCTTTTAAATTATATTTTTCCCTCTTTTCCCTTCCTTTTTTGCTTTAATTTTATCATTTTAAACTTTTTACAATTTTCTTGCATCAGTGCTCTTTCCCTCTCTTAAGGGCATTGCACTACATTTCCGATTTAAAGTTTAGTAATTTTTACTATGCAAAGCGTCTCAAGTAAGTTTTTGTAATTTGTTTTAATCTCATTGAATTATTATTTAGATTGTTCTTTTTCTTTTTCATTGGATACATACTGAATATATTCCTTTGTCTACAAATATATTTTACCTAATTTTTTTCTTTTGTACTTTCCTTTTTTAGTTTACAGAATTTCCATTTTTCGTTCATAACATTTTTCTATTGGGATTGTTTGGAAACTATAAAACATTGTTTAACCGGCAAATCTGTCGAAAGCCATATTCAGAGTTTGAAGATGGCATATTTCATTTCTTTATGTTTTTTCTTTTCTTTGTTTTTCTCGTTTTGTTTTATACTTCTTCATGAACCGGACTTTTAATTTCTTGGCATTATTTGTAAGTTTTTTTTAAAATTCTTTCAGATATACTAATCTCTTTCTTAAATTTGCTGTATATTTTTTTTTTCTTCTTTTTCTTTTTGTTCTGTCTTGGCAATTAAAATTATTTATAATTTTTTTTTTTAAACTTTTTTCAATAATCTTAATATTAATTGTATGTCTTTGTAAATATACAAAAGTTCTCTTCTGTTTTAATATCTACCTTCGCTTTAGTTAATTATTTTGAATTATATTTTTATGTTCTTGGATTACTATTTTCATTATAATATATATATATATATAACGATTACTATATATTGATTTATTGTGTTTATATTTATTTTAATAATCATTTCGCATTT
>BMAW01107727.1:0-13698 GCA_019974015.1 Nephila pilipes | reverse complement strand
TTTATTGGATTAACTCAGATTTCTCATGAACTTAGTTTTGTCATTTGGAAATTGCATACGAATTAAATAATTCCTGTATATCTATTAATTTTTTTTTAAAAAAAAAACAGATCTGTCCAGTTTCCGAATACATTTGGAAATATTTGGACTTTCTTCGATGCTGATTGCTTTCATGCATTGAATAAATTAGGATTTTTATTTAGCTCTTATTTTAAATAATTTGAACTCAAATAACTGCCGCTGCGTGGCTGTGCTGCGACGTCGGTCTGCGAGCTGGCTCTTGCTCACGAATATAAAAACAGAACGATTTGTGCACTTGTCGACTGCTGAGCGTTTTTGTGTGTGTCTCTGTATTGTGCCGTCTTTTTAGAATAAATGTTGTATTTGCAGTGAAAGGACGTGTCGTCTATATTTCTCCAATACACCACGCATCGGGCAGATGTAGCTTGCATTCTATGAAACGAATTTTATTTGAATTGTGTTCTTACCACTGGGCGTGCTGCAAACAGGCCCATTTCCTGACTAATGGTCCGTGATGCAGTTGCACTGTTTTGCAGGGCAAACCTCACAATATGATTGTCCTCTTCTGTATCACTTATGGGAGATTGTGTTGGTCGAGTATGCCGTTCAGTATGATCCTGAGCAAACCATTGATTCCATATTCCCATGACAGTGATTGGATTTCAACTATTGTGAGGGGCTGTATCACGGAACGATACTCCGCACTCTCGATAGGTAACAATTTCAGCCTCTTTCAAATCCTGACCCTTGCTGGTAAGCATTTCTTCTTATTTGAGGCATAACACAATAATCTGAGCAAATTTTGAACTCGCAAAGCACTTTCCGAATGAGTAATCCATAGCGCATTATTAGATCATTTGCATATCCTAACAACTTCTTCCTTTCATTTGATTTATTCGTTCGTCAAGTCTTTCCATCCTGGTGTTATACTTTTTGTTTTATGTTTGTATACTATAAAAACTATACGTATTAAACTATTTAAAATATATTATTACTTCAATTCCTTGAAAACCCAAACAAATGCAATTCAATTATTTGTAAAATTCACTGATTTATTTAAAGAGAGTTCAAGAGAAAGTTTACTTAAAAGTGTCCTCCAGTTTGCGTAATTATACATTTTTTGAAATAATTTTCCGACTTATACAAAATATTGAACTAATCTCATTTTACATGATAGAAGGATATAATAGACGATCAGAATAAATATATTGTTACATTTTCTAATTAATTTCGAAATTGCTTAAGAACGTTTCATAAAGTACCGGAAAGAAATTAAGAATTTTGATTTCATTATAAAAATATTCATGTTATTTTGATAAATGATCGGTTACTACAAATGAAACATTTAGATGTAAGCTGTTTTCGCATGAAAAATTTACAATTTAAGTTAAGGGAAATTAAATTTCTCAGAAGCAGCCCGTTAAGAAATTTACGAATGATCATTGTCTTGATATTTCAAATTGAAACAAAATTTTTAAGAGAGTATATTGATCATTTGCTTCATTTAAATGATAATGTAATATTAAACAATTTTAGAGTATTGTTGTTAATCTTTAATTAAATATCACGCATATTTTACATATTCCAGTTAATTAAATTCAATAAGACAAATTTAATTTTCTTCAATTTCTACATTCTACAGAAAGAATAATTAAATCTTATTATTAAACATCTTTATACTTTAACGCTTCCACGAAAGAATCTTCTTACTATTAATTTCTAAATTCATTTCATAGATTCAAATGAAATGAATTTATTCAGTTGTAAGAGTTTTAATATCTTGAAAATCTAATATTTCATAAGATATATAAAACGTATAAAGGAGTTACATTTCTAGAATTACAATTTTATGATTTAGTAACTATGAAGCCACTTTTAAAACAAATAACAGGGTCATATATCTCTTAAAAAACAATAATGGAGAAGTGCTGTATTTTTTATGTTTCTGGAAAATAAATTTTGGAAAACTATGCGAACAAATGTTGTTTTAATTGAAGTATATCCAATGAACACTTTTAGAAATTAATTAAGTAAAATTTTTATTTTTAAAAATACTGTTACTAAGAAATTTGGATCTTCTTTTCCAAGTAATGCTTTTCTAGAAAAATGTTTCTGAGATTTGTTAATAATTTTATTATGTTTAACTTTAAAAATAAAAAAAAACTATATGTTATTAATCAACAAAATTTTCATTTTATGCTAGCAGTATAAGTTAATGTTACATAAGAACAGTATAAATTTCTCATACGAAAGATTTTTACTAATTAAAAATTTTCCCATAAAATGATATTTTTTTAAAAAATCTTATGTTAAATAGCTCTGTAAATACTTTTTTATATTTGAAATACAAATATAAAAAGTATCCTTTCATCTACATATATGTAACGTTTTGGAAGAACCATGTAGATTTACAGATGTTAAAATTTTTATTCTTTCATATTCAGACCAGGGAGCTTACAGGGAGGTCCTCTCAGGAGTGCAAATCACCATCAGATTGAGAGATCTAGGGTTGGGTTGCATTGTTATTTAAATTCTTATTAATTCAGCACTTTATTATTTTAGATTTAGATAAACGTGAAAGAGTTTGGGCTATGACTTAGGATTTGAATATCAAGGATAGGTTAACTTTGCTGAATGAATGCTGTGTGTTTAACCTCAAAGTAATTATTTAAAATAGGAAAAAGAAGGATTAAGAGGGAAGTAAAATTTTGGCTAAGTTATAATTTAATGAGCCTTATATTACTCACAATTAGTAGAAATTGTAATTAGTATCTGGGATAATAAGAATAACATTTGAGGCTTGCATTCAAGAATTTGAACATATGACAAATCAAAATACTAGCAACAAAGAAAAAGTTTTTGTCTGATATAGTAGAGCTGTCATCAAGTAGCCAAAATGGAAACATCGCTCAATTCTTAATTTAACCTCTCATAATTTTCTTCATAACTTCCGGTTTACTCAGAATATCTTTAACCAGTTTCTTTTAAAAGATTCAGGAACATTTGCTTTATTAAAACAAAATAAAACTTAATTTAATTAAAAGTTTATTGTGCAGGCAACCCTTAATTATTCATTATTGACCTACAATTTCAGTTATCAATCTTTTCGTTTGTTATATAGATACTAAGCAATTTAATGATTATCATCTGCGAGTAAGTTATCAATATGTAATAAAATATTCATTAGAATAAGTTAAATAATTTTAGTATATAAGTAAATATGAAATTGAAATCCATAAAGGCAAAGTCGTGTGTTAAAAAGAATTACTTGTTTATTAATTGTCGGCTGTGAATAAACTATCAAAGTAATAAAATATTTTCATTGGCTTCAATTAAACGATTTGAAATTATAGGCGAATATTTAATTATGATCTATACTCATAAACTCGAAATCGATGCAATTTAAAAACAGAAATACGAAATTTGAGGGGAAAAAAAGAATGATGTGTACATAATTATTTAGTATTATTTTATTAATATATATTTTATTGGACATCAATCCTAATTCCAAAATAAATAAAAAAATTAAAAGCAAAATGATATAGGAAGTCAATAAAAAAATATTATAAATCGCAATAAGGTTCTTGTACGGAAATAAAAATTAGATTCCTTACATGGCATCATATCTTTATATCAATATAGATATATTTCTTCGAAATTCCATTAAATACTATTTCTGTATTCCGAAAAAAATACGATGATTTGATTCTAAATTTTTCCTTCGTGTATCATTTCCATCAAAAATTGAACCCAAATATCTTGGTGAACAAATATAGGTATTAGAATACTGGATATTAACTGACGTAAAAGTAATTAATAATTCTTCGGTGTCTCCCTCTTCTGTTTCGATAACAACCAGAAGGAAAAATTACTTTTCTGCTTCAGGCTAATTGGAATATCTTATACCTTAGCTCATTTCTACCACAAGTAAACACTGGTCAGAAATTAAATTCATTTCCTGTGTTCCACAGCTCCTTCAAAGTAAACATTGACTTGTTTTTTAAGAAAAATAACTCATTACAACAGGATTAATATATTTTTCTTGTTTGTGTGGATTAATATATCTATCAATGTAATTTGAAGGAAAAAATAATTTTATTAATTATTTTATGAAATCTACTATGTTTGGTATTTACTGTATTTTAATTAAGAACATTGCAGGAAATGTTGAGTGTTCGAATTATCAATCAATCAATAAATCTCTAAATTTCTTTAATAACTGAATTACAGCTACAAATTGAAGAAAATGGTGCATTTACAACATATATTTTCATCTTTTCATTTAATTTTTTGAAACATTGAGCTTACAGAAAGTTTCTGTGGCATCTTATACAAATATTTTAAAAGTATTTGCAAAACAATTATAGTAAAATAAAGGTTTCACATGATTGATGTTTTTGATTTTCAAATTGCTAATCTAAAATAGGTTTTGTAAGATTTACGTTTGATATTCAAAATGCTAATAAAAAAATTAAGTTAAAATTTTATAATAAATTATAAATGAAAAAAGTATTCCTTAAAAATTAGTAAAATATTTCAGAAAACGAGTATTTCTCATGTAATATTTTAGTTCATGTTCATGTCCTAATTACAGTTTCTATTCCAGAGATGTTTGTTATAAACTGCAAATGGCAGGTAATAATTTCTCTTGTTCTCATTTCTGAATCCTCAGTATGTGTTATTCAGAATTTTAAACAAAAAATGTAAATATGTATATTAAAGTTTCAATTTTCTGAAATATTTTTAGTACAAAGAGTGTTGTTGACTTTTCTATTTAATAAAAATATTTCTGTAAATTATCAACAATATGCAACGATAAATCTGAACACGTATTGTTTTTATAAATTTTCTTCGATTGATATTGAATTGATTACTTGATTTACTACAAAATGCTTCGATGATTTACGCGTTACCATCTAAATGTACTATTTCCATAGTTAAGACAAACTATTACTCCTTTGTATTTTCTTTTTATTTCAGTTTTAAGAAACATACAGATTTATATCGTTATTTATTTTTAAAAACTGGTGAATTATTAAATGAAAATTTACTCCTTTTTCTTCATTTATGAAAACCATTTTAAAATATCGTCATTTCATTTTCTACTCAACTTTTCAAAGATACTTATCATACATCCGTTCTCTGGGTACATTTTACAATTGTAAGAGATCAGTATAAGTTAGTTTATATACGCATGGGATGCTTAAAATGTAAAAAATTAATCTAAATATAAACAATAGAAATAAAAAGAAAACACCTTTTTGCGCATTATTATTTCACGTCTTTCCCGATATTGTATAATTTTTCTCCACATTCTAAGCATTTTTCATTCGTACTTTAAACTGAAAAATTTGTACCAAATAACATCGATATTCGTTTCTAACTTTTAAAGCAAAATATATTAAAATAATTATTTTCTCTTTCATTGTGATAACCATTTCTCATTTATTCAACAATAATTTTTTGATATTCAAACTTGAAACATGCTTCTATTAGCAATTAAGACTGTTAGTAATGTATACCAATACAATTTGAATAATATAATATACTATAATATTGTTTTTTATTCATTGAAATATATATTAAATTAATATCTCTCTCTTTCTACCTTGTGATCATTGATTTTATGAAATACTTAAAATTTAATGTCGTTAAGTTCGATTGCATTTGTTTTTAAGATCAGAATTAGAATAAAAATTCCGTTAATCCTTTGAGGGGCGATATATAAAGACATTAAATTTTAGCTAAAATTCATCTGATATGAATTTAATAATGTTAAAAGGACACATTACACAAAAGGATAAGCGGTAAAATTAGTTTTTTTTTATTTATTTCCTATTTCTTAAGAGCCGTGGTATATTTAATATACCTCTACCCCTCTCAGAGATCTTATTTGTACCATCGTTGTTTCATATTCCTTCGAAGGAATGATAAATACTTTCATAAAAAACTATATTATTTTAGTTAATTTGGGAAAATTTGGATCATAAAACGCTTTTGAAAAAATGAGAACTTTATGATGTAATTTTATTTCTTTGAGTGGTAATTTGTCAGAAAACGTGTTAATTAATTTAAGTATAACTTTTTATATTCATATATGATTTTCCTAAATTTTAATGATAAAAGTATACTATAAACATAATAAACAAAATTTAGTAGAAATGCATATACAGTTTTATTTAAAATAAGGCATATAATTTATTGCATATACTGCAAAAGATATTTTCTTCCTTGTTTGTTTCTGAAGGTAACTCCGATCCATCAGAAGGGAGCTCTTTGAACAAAATAAGTTTCATTCAATCGAAAGTTCCCATGTAGGACATCTTTTAAAAATATTTCTTAGAAATATATATACTTAAGAATTAATTAAAACTAGATTATAAAGCTACTGTAAATGAAATTAAGAGTACACGTAGATCCATAATAGGTCAAAAACTAGCCGTCCACAGTAACTATTCGGATTTGAAAACATACCCTCTCACATATGTGATGGATAGATTTGTCAAAAAAGGAAAAAGAAAATAAACTCTCCTTATTCTGATGTATTTATGGAATGTATTCTCAATTAATTTTCTTTCCTTTCCTTCACCCCTGAAGCGGTATTCCTAGATCTTTTCAGTTTAGAAGGACTGATCTTTTCTTCGAAAATTCACATCTGGCACCCTAATGCTGAAGGCTCTATTTTATTACAAATCAGGTAACTCTTTGATATATTGCATCTCTAGTAATACCTTTTTTCATTAACTATCTTAGTTAACTTAGATTTTTTGAAAAAGTCCACCGCTAGATGCAATGAACCCCTACTGTGGTCCCTCAATTGTCGGCAGCTTATGGTTTATTTTTTTCTCATGCTAACACTATGAATATCAATTATCGTTTGTAACTCTCATGTCAATCAACAACAAGTTCTTAATCGGCTGTCTCCAGCCAATTCAATCTCAGATGCCTTCGAAGACTCTCCCTCTGTCTTCGTTTTGTCATTTTTTTCCCTTTGGTCTTTAAACTCCAAAAGATCTCACAAATCTAAAAATTCCAAAAGATATTTTCAATTCTTCAAAAGGTGAGTATCTAAAATATTTTAAAACTTTTTATAGACCAAGTACAATTAGGATATTATAAAGTTTTTAAAACAATTAATAAAAAAGTTAAAATCGAAAAAAAAAAATCAGATCTCAATATCTTTTAAAATCCCGCAAAGACTCTTCGATATTAAGAATAATTTCAATTTTGACCAGCATACAAGTTGCGATGAATATATATATATATATATATATATATATATATATATATATGTGTGTGTGTGTGTGTGTGTGTGTGTATGCTCGGTTATATATCTATGAGCTTTTAAAATTGAATTAAATATGATTTTCCAATTGCTCTCTGATTTAAAATAATTTTTTTACATATGTAAGAATATGTAAAATATGTATATGTAAGAATATGTATATGTGTGGTAGTATGTATAGTTATTTTCTATTGACACATACATAATCCAATGTCTTACTTAGACATTCTACATTTATATATAAGTTTCACGGTAATTTATTATAAAAAACTTATATTTATGCATAATATATGAATAAAATATTTTAATAAAAATAACCGTGAATGATTTTCTTGGAGTTCTCATAGAAATAGTCCATCATCTTCGTATTCAAGCGAATCACAATTTACACTAAAATAGTTCCATACTCTAAGAGAAGGCAACATTTTGACTTGGTTTAGCGCTTGATGCCATCCATCATAGTTGTCAAAGCTGAATGGACCAAACACGATGCATAAAAGAAGAGAGAGTGTCAAGTAGAGATTTGCGGTTAATCTGGAACAATGCACAACCATTTTTCATCGACTGATGTCCTTCAAAATGGAATCGAATGAGGCCCATTCAAAGGTTGAGCATCTTGTTGGAGTTGTTGTATTCTAAGGGTGGTGATTTAGAAACCTTCATAAAGGCGGTTACAGGAACATTAAATCCAATGGAGAGTAAAGATTGTTATGTGTCGTTGGAAAATATCAATAAGTCTTCCAATGTTGCTCAAAATCTGAAAGTGTCATTTTATTGATTGTTTCTGCTTTATTGAATTTCTGATTGATAACATTATGTCAAAAGGATCAAAAACTTTTACTGACATCATTAATTTGTATTTCTGTAATCTATATATAGATGCTTGAGTGTGTATGTGAACATGAGAGAGAAATAAAGCAATAAATGTTAAAAATTAAGATTGTGTTATATGAGAAGAGTAATATTATATTTTTAACGTTTAGTAACGTTATGAATTCTACATTAATTGCGATTATCCTGTTAATATCTCATAAATGCATTTGTAACTTGATAAATTCATTTATGCTTAAATTCTGGTCTATATGATTAACCTATGCGTAACATTCTAATGATATTTCAATTATAAAATAAGTTTTTATGTGCGTGTTAGAGAAAAGCTTCCATTTTCAATACAAAATAAAACAAAACAAAATGACCTAATTAAAAAAAAAATATTTCGCATACAATAGTTCATCTAACGCACAATAAATGACATAACTATTTACTCGTACTTTGTATAGGATTACTACTTTATGGTTTTACTTAATTATAAGTTTTAAACTATCTTTTTTAATTTTAGAAAATCTATTTGACATATTCTTTAGAAGTGTTCATAATAAGCCAAAAAGAAGTTATTTCAGAACATCGATACTGACGTGACTATACCTAAGTTTCTCAATTGCGACACCATTTTCAAGCACACTTTTCATCCGACCAGACTCTCTCATACTGTAACATTGAATGCAATAATAACGTATTTTCAGTAATTTGATGCTAAACTACAAACTTTTTAAACAAACGTAACCTTAACGAACCATACAAATTACCCAGAATTGCTAAATTCGTTAATATTTGGCAACATCGCTCCGAAGAATTGATGAAACTATAATCAGTGCCTCTCTATTCCTCTGTATCTGCAATTCACTATATTGAACTTCCTCATGGCTTCACGGATATTTCTAAAACTTTCAGGGACGTTTGAGCGATATTGATACAAATATTCACGAGCTGCACATCGTTCTATTCCAGTCAATCTCAATCGAGTGGATCTTTCTATCGCAGTCGAATCTTAGGCATGTGAAGAATTATGTTGTAATATGCGAGTTAATGGTAATTTATGGTATTAAATATTCATAGGAGCAGAATTATGTATAAATTTTTAAATGAGTATAAGCGTGCATTCGACGATATTGAAGAATCAATCAGTTCACAAATGAAAGAGGTTCTGTAAACAAATACAAAAAGGTATTCGCTAGAAAACTTAAATTTTGGTTTCACCAGTATTTATATAATTGAAGCAGAATGGCCTCCAATTGACATTTGCTGAAAACTCTGGTACGGCAGATAGCATGAACCCTGTTAAATCTAATCGACATTTTTAAACGCTTCATAATGAATACATCAACAAATGCTGATAATTTTCGAATTAAAATAAAATGGCATATAAAACATAATTCAATTTAAAAGAAAGGAAAAAAAACTTTTTTTGGTGAGTGAAAAAGTTTTACTTGCCTCTTATAAGGTTTCATATAATATAGTCAAATATAAAACTCCTCTCGCTGATGTTGAAGAGCTTATTTTGCCATTTACAACAGAAATTGTAAAAATTATATTTGGAAATAGTTTTGCCAAATAATTGCAGTCAATACCCTTATCAAATGATACTACTGTTATTACATGGGCAAATTATAGTAACACATTTACGAATTAAAGAAGGAAATAGCCATTCTTAAAAAACTGCTCAAAACCCAATGATTTTAGCGATAGTTTATTTGTGTTGAAATCAAGCTACTTGGTCGACATATCCAGAGAAATTAAATACCTTGAATCCTCAACTCCTAGGAATAAGGGCACATGTTGGATATGAGTAGTAAAATTAAGGTTTTTGTAGATGGTTTGCAGTGTGGAGTGCAAGAATTTAAAGCAAAAAAAAAAAACCCTTATATGGTTGCAAATGCGGAAGATTATGTTGGGGTTGAACAGGAATATCGCTAAAACATTTTGATAAAATAATGAGAAGAATCACAAATTACTCACTTAATAATAAATTTCAAAAAACTCAATTTCGTTATCCTTTGATAGTTTAACATGAAAATGCTTTAAAATTGTTTAATTTATTTATAACTGCTTATAGACAATAAGATAATATAATAATAATCTAATTAGTTATTATGACATAAATGCATGGGATAACAAACTGTTTTCAAAGAAGTATTAATTTTAGACCATTTTAACTATTCTACAGAGTAACACGCATAAAAGGAAATCTGTATAATTTCTCCATAAAATGTTGTAATATTTGAAGTATTATTTAAAATACAAACAAGATGAAAAGATGTCCTTGAATAAAAAGCAAATAATCAGTCATATATTAGTAATTTTTCTTTTCCTTAAGTGTAGATATTACTTTAAATTTATAATTTGCATATTCATTAGAACGTGAAAATAAAATAATAGCTTTAAATTGGAATCGATAATTCATTTTATTAATTTCATTTAAACACACATTTATTTAAAAATAATTGCATCGCTTTAAGCTTTATTGAGCCCATGTTTTTTTTATTATCAAATGTGACATTATTTTTGGTTTTAAATAACGCATTAGTATAAAATTTATTTCTTAATATTTTTTTACTCCTTTGTTTAATAGATAGACTAAATATATTAGAAATAAATTAATTAGTTATGTTCTTGCTAGTATTAACAAATGACGAGGAAAAAATTCAGGAAGCAAAGAATAAAATATTGGAAAACAATTTATTTTGAACATATATATTTATTTACTTTTAAAAATATTTTTCTTTATTCTCAAAAGGAATTTTTTCTTAAAATAAATTTAGTAAATTTAAATACTCAGTTTACCTGGTAATAACAAGAAAAGCTTCTGATTTACATTTTAGAAACATAACATTCACATTAAGATTGACTTTTTCAATTTTTATATTGTTGTAACATTCTTACGTTTAACAAATAAATTTCATTTGTTAAGCTTGATGTTTGAATAAGGTTGAAATTATGGAATCATTTCTTCATTAAATGATAACTATTTTCAACAGTATTTCCTTACTTGCATTCATTTGGAATTTTAAATTATATTAGTAAATAGAATTAAATACTATTACTTCTATTTTGTATGCCATATGGAAAAATGAACGGTGTGATTGATCCTAGTTATACCTTTCTCCAATACTTCGAAAATTTTACTTTTTACGCAAAAACGTTAGTTAGTAATTGGCAAATTTATGTGGAATCTCTTTAGTTCCTCATAATGTATTAAACGCTAGATTTGTTGGATACTCCACATGCTTAACATCTCAGATGTTGCTTTCTACTGAAATGCAGAAAAAACTGCTGAAATACAATTTAAGTTACAATGCATCTCATGTAAAAGTTCATTTTGATAGACTTAAAGATAGATTATTTTTAATAAGTATAACGTAATTTGAATACCTTTAGAATATTAAATTTATATTACATGGCTATTATATGTTCTATAACCTGTACTATAATTTTGTTAGAATTAGTTTTAATATTTACTGACTAAATGAAAATTATTAAACGCTAAGACTTTTGTTTTAGAAAAGTTATCGAATTATATCTTGTTGTATTTGGACAAACCAGACAAAATGAAATCCGACTGGTTATTGGTAATTTATTCTCTATTTTTAAAGTAAAAAATATTTTAGAAACTATCTCATCAGTTGAAAACTTATCTGAAGGAAATGGTGTGGAAAGGAAAATAAGTACCACATAAATTAGAATACTTTGTGGATATAAAAGAGTTAGAAACGATAAATATGTATACTAATTAGTAAAAGAAAGAAACTGTCACGTGTCTTTAAATCCTATAATATTACAGGTAATTATATTTTTTTTTTGAACAGGAAGCAAAATCGGATGATATTAATTCGATAAATACTTTAAGATATGCTGAAAGAAACTTCCAGTACATTTATATCGAAGTCTTAGTTAATTTACGGTTATTTTGTTCATTTTGTAAATTAACGAACTAAAGTGTTTCTTAACATAAATTCGGAACTTCTGTTTACAAAAGAAAGCAAATCGTTAAGTAAACTTCGGCGGGCACCCATAAAGTCGTAACAGTTATTCCATATTTTATCATCCCCGATGCGCTGAGTTTTACGAGAAAATGTATTGGTACCATTTAGCCATAACCAACATGGTGAAATCTTTCTATACTTTGAGTTAATGAAGCGGTATTCTCAACGCCGCTGGACTCTCTTCTGCTATGAGTCAGAGGGTGGAAGATGAATAAACTTTTCTTTCTTAATTTGTTGTTATAGAAATGGTATTCCAGAAAATTCAAAATTTTGAAAGAAGACGTAAACGAGCTTAAACAGAGAAGTAATCAGGCGTTAAAAGTCATGATGCTTAGAGTCTATAAAAGTAAGGATTCTAGTAAATTGAACTGCATTAGATAATAGAGGAAGATATTAAAATTCTTTGTTATTTACTTTTTCTCATCATATATTAAATTAGTACTAAAAGTTAATGATTCAAGAGTATTCATTTCGATTATAAAATTAAAGTATTTATTAAATAAAATTTTGTGAAAATTACTTTTATAATATAAAATTTTAATAGGGTTTTTTAAAGTTTATTCAAAAATACAAAAGAGTTATTAAAAGTATCAGATAATAAGGCAATATAAGAAGGCTAGGTTGACACACTCTAAAAAGTAATTGAAAACATAACTTTTTTGAGAGAAAACATAAAACTTCAAATACAAATTCAAAGCCTAAAAGCAAAAACGATACGACAAATTACTTGATTCCCATTTAGTTCGTTTATTATTCAATATTGGAAAATAAATTTAAAAAAAAAAAACCTTCTTACAATTTTGCTTTAATATTAATGAGATTTCGTCTCCTTACCGTTTTAATTATTTCTCCAAAAACAATAAATATTAAAAACTGTGGACAATTATTTCAAGAAGAAAGATATTTCATTTGATTATTCAAAACAGAATCGGACATTTGAAATGGAGAACACAAAATTTAAGAAAATTACAATAAAATCTTTCTCATACGTCGTCACATATAATATATATATATATATATATATATATATATATATATATATATATATAACATAATATATATATATATATATATATCACATATAATATATGTGTCACTGTCAGATTCATTCATTAATTCGCATATCTCAGTCTCAAATAAATACTTTCATCACTACTGTCGCTACAAATAAAAACCGACCGAATGAAACAAACAGCTGAGAGCCTCTGCTACCAAAAGCCCTAACCCCCAAAAACATTCATAAATTCTCATTCGAACTTCTAAGAAGCAATCAAGAAAGAAAATAGCAAACCAAAAGCAAGGGCCCTCTTTAAATCATGTCATTACATTTAAAGAGCTACGCCGCAATACGCTGGGAGTGAACGGGTTAACTGGTGATACCTCTGAAAATCACATTTTCGTCAATAAGAGAAGTGCTGCTGGGATGTATCAAATCATATGTTCGTAACAATATATAATTCTTTATAAGAATTAAAGTTCACAGAACGAAATAGAAACTTATGAAATTACCTCTGCTTTATTATTCAAGTCTATTCATTTGCTATTTATTTATTTATTTCATACCTAAGGTGT
>BMAW01107725.1:0-19559 GCA_019974015.1 Nephila pilipes | reverse complement strand
AAATATTTATGAGATACATAAGAAAAGAAGATAAATATTTAAATTATTTAAGCAAGAAATAACAAAAAAAAAAAAAAAATGCTAACAGTTATAACTCCTTTTATAGAATAAAATTTTTAAAAAAAGATAAGAATTTTTAAAATTAGCATATTTTTGTTTCATAGCTGGTTAATTTTTTTTTTTTTTTTTTTTTTTTTTAAGTTTTAAACATTACCAAAATCAAAAAAACTTTTTGATTCATTTTTCCAAAAACTTAAAAAATAAACTTTTTCCCTTCAAAACTCCATTTTTTTTTCTACAAATTTCTTACATCTGAATAAACTATTTTGATTGGTAATTACTACATTCAACTGCAGTGAACAATTTCGCGTATACCCGCTTTTAATTCAAAAATCATCAATAAAGAATTTTGTGGATATAATTATTTGTGTAGACTTGAAAAGATTTCAGATAATAATTTTATGAAAAACTGAATGAGCTGCATAAAATATTTTTAACTTAACGGAGATTTTCTTTTTCACCATCTTTGTTGCGATTATATTCCTAAATCGTCAGTTCAGATAGATATAATATCATATTCGTTGAACATAAATCTTTCTTCAAGAGCATATACTAATTAAGGGACGGAAGTTAGTCTTTCCCCCTATATTTATGCTGAATTTGATATATAGCATTTATATCTATTAATAAAAGTTTTGGTATGGCTTTATTTGATGAAATTTACATTTACATCTACATCAATACGATAAAATTACAATTATATTAACAAATAACTCAATGGTAATAATTGTAATAAAAAAATCTGTTAAATTCTCGTAGTTATCTTTCAGATAAATTGTTTATTGTTACACAGATATACTTGGTAACCGAAAACATACTCCGCAGAATCATTTTATTTATTTTAAATAACTGAAAAGCGATATTTTACTCAGTAGCACAGTTTATATCTGCCAATTTTTCCACAGATATCGAACATAACAAAAATAAAACGAAACAATATAATCCGTATTCAACACAGTCGATTTCTTCGCATGCAAATACGTATCTCCAAGAAAATAATCATTCACTCAACCATCCATTCGAAATAATTACGAATAAGATTCCTCATCCGTAATCGCGCAGACGATCTTTTAAAAAAATCGATTATGTCTCTCTGGCTTCGAAAAACAATGGCGAGAAAACGCACCGACAAATCACGAAAAAGAAATTTCCCAACTCGCACTTCAGCGCGTGACGTCACGTCGACGTCAAGTGACCCTGAAGCCTATGTGTATCGAACCGTGCTTATGTATGTCAGTGTCACACACACACTCTAATGCCAAAAAAGAAAGCGTGGAGGAAGCAGAAAAAAAATTTATTCACATGATTATAAAGTATTTGTTATTATTCTGCCTGAGAGGAGAACCGGTATGGAGAATCGGTCAAATAGGACGCGTCTGGCAAGACTTCGAAAACGAGTTTGGATCTTCTAATGGATAGCCCGAGGTGTGTAAACAAAAGACATTTTGCCTAACGGGCTGTAAATCCAAATGGGATTGTTTAGAGACTTCTTGGGACACCCTATAATTTTATCATCCGCCCATTCATAAATGGGTAATTATTTGAAAAAATTGGGTGCTTGTTTCGTAACTTAGTATCATTTTCTTCACCTAGAACGGTGGAAAAATATGTTCGATTCCCATGCTGCCTTTCTGTAATTGCCGATTCACTTTCGTCTTAATGCATTGTTTGTTATACGCATTCTTTGAATAGCTGCACTCTGTTGCCGCAGGTTTCGAAATGTAGCCACATGTTTATTCACATTCCATTAGATATCTCCTCTTGACTCCTTCATATTCCTCTCTTAATACATTGTAATACATACACTCTTATGTATTTAAATATTCACAATATAGATTCGAATTGGCCGAATTGTGTAAACACCATAATAAATAAGGTGAAATAAATTTCATGTGTGATAGAAAATTGATTCTCTATGCATCTCAGTAGCCTTACTATTTGGTAAAAAGTAAATAATATGATATATCAGTCTTATTTCTCCTATTTAAAACTGTTCAAGTATAATTTTATCAAGTAATAAAGATAATAAAATTGAAGATCATCTAAGAACTATAATTAAGATACAATGAGAATAAGATTTGTACTTTCTATTATGATGGATCCCTCCCCCTTCTTCGTCTACATACACTGGTCCAGAGGCACCCTTTCAGAGACAGTAAAAACTTTTCTATCCTTTTCTCAAAAATTGGCTTATTTTTCTTCGTGATGAAACAAATTTAAGCGTGACGTAAAAAAAAAAAAAGTCCTTAATATTTAAAATTTAAAACACTGAAATATTTCAATTTCAAGAAAAAAATCTTGGGTGTGTATATGTCCCTTTGCCCCCCTCCCTCCGGTAAGTCACTGATGTATTTTGATTAACTATTTATCCTTTGTTTCATAGAAGCAAATGCTCAATAGCTTTTAAAAAGATTTTCGTTGACATACATATATATCTGTTTGCCGCAAGTAAAGGGCAAATTTTTAATAGACCCTTTTCATTTTATGCCTTGGACTACCGACATTTACACTAAATTTTTTCAAGTCTTATTATTTTTAAGAACCTTATTAACTACTCTTTTTTTTTAAAAAAAAAAAAATGGACATAGTGTCCCTTTACCTCAAACATATAGATATATAGGAGGAACAATTTTAGTCTAACAAAAAATAGCCGGCAATCAACATTGAAACGTGTAGGAATTTTATATACTGCTCTATATATACTTCAAATATGTTTCTCAATAAAAATTCGATTTGAACGAAGAATTTATTTGATTTGTTTTGGGATATTGGTATGGAGTTTACTTTCAGTACTTGAATTATATAATCGCGCGGGTATCTTCCTTATAAATCGCTAGGAAAAAAAGAGGGTTTTATAAATAAAATATTTTATTTTTGAAGGAACATAGCAAAAATATTCACATAAAATAGATAATTATAATAATTTTTTATTAGTTGGTATAATCTATATAAATAATATTTAAACCTTGCATTTTATTGAAAAATAAAATGTGCGAAGTTTACATATTAATTACATATATAATGTCATCTTATAAAGCAATATTATTATCAGGTTAAATGTTTGAATACAATTTATGTTTCTTAGATTTTTTTCCGAGCTATAGCTTAAATATGTTCTATGAAACGTTGAGTTCAAATTTACTTTGAAAAAAAAATTGATACAAAAGGAAAATCATTGAAATAATCGAGTATTTCATTGTTTACCGTTTTAAGTAGAAAAATATTGATTAATAATTTCGTAACATTTTCACTTCTTTATGCCACAGAAATTATTAAATTTCTTGGCTCATTTGTGTTTTTATAAATGCGACCCATAAAAATTTAATTATATCATCTGACGACTTTTTAACATTTTGATTTTATTTAGTTAATTTGTTTCCAAATCTCTTTCTGTGAGTTTACAAATTTTTTTTTCAGGGTAAAAACAAAAGTTCTTGGAAATTCATTTGGATTAATGTAATGCCTAACAAGTATGTGTGTCATAGGACTTTTGAAAATATCGAAACTTTGAAATTAGGTAATTTATATGACTTCATTGCTTTGTTGTGAAATTACCTTACGTATTGAAGGAAAAAAAAAATTTTGCAAAAAAAAAAAAAAAAAAAAAAAAAAAAATTTTGAAAATTCGCAATCATGTTTTTTCAAATGTTGTTTACACATAGCTAACGAGAAGCTTTTTTATAGAATCTGTACGACATTGAAAAAGGAGCTTTCTCTTCTGCTCTTTTGAAGAAAATATTTTTAAAATAAATAATTGCAGCAGCAGAAGGGGGTGGGTAAAGTGATGATCTAAGTAGTATGTAAAAGATATATATTACACCTTTTTACAAACTGTATTCCAGTTATACGTGAAATGTTCCAAAGTACACTTTTTTTTTCATTAAATTAACTTTTTTTTTCGCAGAAATATTATTTGTTAATGTGAAGATCAAAAATGAGATTTTTTTTACGTTACTGAAATTTAAGTGATTATGAGAAAGCAAAAATAATAAATCGAATATTTTTAAATTAAGAAGCCTTTGGCGTAAATATTGCATTTCGTAGAATATAAATCTATTTTTTCTTCGTTTAATGAATCGTTTGGCATTATATTTCTGCTGCATTTACTTTGCGCCACTGTCGGGTATCCATTTATTTTTCAATACTTCTTAAATGAGCAGAATTATAAAAACGTATTTTGGCTTAAGCAAAATTAAATATTTATTTTCCTTTACTTACATTCCACGCTCTTTTTCCCTCTTCTTTTATTTGTCTTTATTAGTATTTCGTTTCGAAACAAGTGAAATAAATGCCATGTTTTTATTTTACTGTTATTGTTTGTATTTCATTCATCAATGTAAATTAAAACTTTACAGCTCACCAAAGTAATTTTTAATTGCATATCTCTATGTATACTAGTAAAATAATGTATTAAAATATATTTATTTGATAGTGGAATATAATTCCGATAAAAAAAATTCCGATCATTTGTAATTCATAGAGGTGTCTAGAATCAGAATTTAATTTATGAAGAAGTAGTTTGGTTTAAAAACTACATTAGAACATCATTACACAAACACTTAAACTTTTTATACATTTAATATCGCGGTAGACATTAAAAAGCAATGACGATTAAAATGACTGAATAAAATAAATTCATTCTGTATAATTTTCGATTGTTAAGCAACCTTGGAATTCAGATGTTAAAACGATAGGAAAATAAATTTAGCATCAAATACGTCAAAATATTTTGTTATCAGTTCACTAGAGGAGAAAAAATATATATATGGAGTTGATTACTATGTGTATTCCATTGAATTAAATATAACTTGGTCATTATTGAGAGAGAGAGATGTTAGAACTGCACTTGATGCTTATATAACTTATATTTTATATTTCTCGTGGTTGATCATTAGGAATATTGACATCTTGGTGTAGTTATTCACAATATATTTTTTTTGAAATTAACACATTGTTCCTATCTCGGTTCCTATATCTTTCTATACATAAGTTAGGTCAACTTTGGAACAGAGCTGTATCGTGAGCGATAGGCGTTAATGTAATTATAAATATTTCATGTTTTTTAAGATTTTTATTTTCCAAAATTTGTTGCTTTTATGTAATTGAACAAAGAAGTTGGTTTTTGAAATCTACTTTTAAATTTGAGACCTTGTCTGACTGACTCAATATTTTCCTCATTATTTAACTTTTTTTATTTTTTATTTATTTTTGGAAATTTGAAATAATGTAATTTTTCCTCACTTCTCTTTCTTTTTAAATAAACTTTAATTGCTGAAATTGTTCATTGTATTATCAAAAAAAAAAAAAAAAATTATATTTAAACAAGTACAGCACATTTACCAAAAATCTAATTATTTTAAAAGTCTTATAGTTTTTAACAAGAAGAAACTTTGGTCTTTTTTTGTTTTTGTATTTTATTCTGATATAAACACAGTGCACTCGAAACGTGTTCGGAGTTATATTTTCCGTAAATATGCATTTTTTATTTTTATTTTTTTCAGATTTCCAGAATTCCGATTTTTTTTTTTTTTTTTGAGTGTTTGCGCGTGTTTGGATATCTTTATTCATATATATTATAATAATATTTTTTCCGCAAATGTGTATTCTAAATAAATAATCTGGTAACAATTTTTATAGAGACAAACAAAATCCCTCCCTCCACCTCCATACACGCCCTTCAACTTTTATAATTCCCGTCATAAAAAAAATCAGATTTTTCGGTAGCTTTAATTTTATCCATCATTTTCAATAAATATTTGTCTTAACATAATTTTACGTCAGTATATATTGAATACGTAATTTCGGCTGTTGATTTTTTTTTTTTTTTAAAGTTGTGCTGATAAAAAAAATTGCTCATATCAGTACAATATTAAACGAAAACATTCTGTATCCTTGACATTGCCTCCATATTTTCAGTAAAATTGGAATATATCCCCCTCCCCAAGGACGGGAAACAATGGAGAGAAAAAAAATGCACCGTCTCCTTTACGCTGCATATAATTATCAAAAAAGAAGAGAAAAAAAAACAATGCGAATTACTTTTTTATGTATTCGTTTATTTATTTATTCGGCTATGTATAGCCCCAGATTATGAGATGGTTTTTATACACAGCCAGAGAAAAGACTATATCTGACAAGCAAAATAGCTCAAATGCCCAGTCTTCACAAGAAAAAATGACAGCGAAGAGTTGGCTTTTAGAACGAGATAGAAATAAATAAAATAAAATGAAGTGGAAAAAAAAGAGAGAATTTTTCAAGGGCATGATATTGAAGTTGCCCTTGAAATGTTGCGCCAGCGTGGCGAGATTATCGCGGTTTTTTTTAAGCAGCAACGGAGTGTAAAAAAAAAAAATTAAAAAATACGTATAATTTATCTTGTATGCATAGTTTATTAGCCTAAGTTGGTTGTAAAATGAGCGAGATCTTAAGCCTACAAACTCATTTGTTATTTTTAGAACGTTCTTTTCAGATATGAAATGTTAGGTTGTAAAATGTTCGCCGATAGATATAAGGAAAGAAACTGCCTTTAGAGCCGATTTAAATTGGTTTCAGTTTCACAATTTTAAAGCTGCATGACTTTTTTCGTTATTGGAATCAACTTTTTAATTTTGTGATTTAAAAGTAAATAGATTTAAAAACTCCCTTTTTTTTCTTTTTGAGTGTGGAGTTATAGTATACAGTTTTGTTTTTAAATTTATTTATTTATTTACGTATTGTTTCGAAGGCTTTTTTCTTTTTTTTTTTTTTGGTTTTTTTTTTTTGTTTTTTTGTTTCTTTTTATTTCGGTTATTCTTTCACAAATTCGTGTAATTTATGCAATTCTAGTTTTTTTCCTCCAGTTTTTATCTTTAGAATTCAAAAGATTCAGGTAATGAAAAGCGAATAACGTAAAATTAAGATTTTTGCTTAACAAATTAAGATGTTTAACAATTTAATTGATTTCTCCAATAGGTGAAATCTAATCTTTAAAAAAAAAATCATAATAATTTGACAAGATTTTAATTCTAAAAATTACAGTAATTCATGAAAAAGGAAAAAATTTTAGAAATGAATTAAATTACAATAGAACATAATAAATTGTCTATTCCAGGGAGTGGAGCATAATGGTCAACATACCAATGGAACATGAAGAATTAATCTTTGGGCCGGAAGGGGGTAGATTTTTGTTAGTTGAATTGTTAAAGGAAACTATACTCCGTAATAATCAAGCAATAAGAATTTTAGAAACATTACATGAAGGAGGGTTAGTACTCCAAGGACCTTTTTCTCCGTGTGTACGCGACTAAAATAGACTGAAATTGCCAAAATTTTGTTCAAGGGTGTGGAACAAAATTATCGGCATATCAATGGCTCGCATAGCATTTTTATTTGGAAGGGGAGGGGATTCAAGTTTTTATTTGTTGTACCGTAGATGGAAGCCAATGTTTAATTTATATTTTTAGAAAATATTCAGCAATATAAAAGGGTAGAATTACAAGGTAGGAGGGTTGGATCTCTCTCCCCATGTATGCCGATGCAATATACAAAAATAGCCAACAAATGGAGCTTATCTTGCTGCATCGATTCATTTAATAAATAAAAAAATAATGAAGTAAGTTGGTTTCTACTTACATGTCGTCAATTGGAGTTCATAGTTACTAGTATTCGATATATATGTCAATAAGATGAGGCGGAAAAACCAAGTACAGAAATGCAGTCGAGTGACAAATTTCACTTGTTAAATCTTCTGTAGGCTGGTGGTATGCATGTGGATGTGTAGCGTTTGGATTTTCTGTTGCCCACACTTGAGTATTGTGCGTATTCCCCCCCCCCCCCCTCATGCGTAAAGGTTGCTTCATCTGTGAATAGCACACATAAACTAGGAAATCTTGACTACAACGCATATTGCTGCAAGAACCACTAGGAAGATTCTACGCCTACAAAGCAATCATGTGCTTTCAAAGCTCGAACTCTCTGAATATAGAATAAGTGTTAAGGTTCTTCATTAAAATTCTTCAGAAAGTGGATTGATTCACATGTGCACGCCGTACAATAGCTCTTGCACTAGTGTGAAATGTTCCACCCATGATGTTCAAGATGGCTTCTTCCATATTTGAATGCCATACACAGTTCTTGTTCTAGACCTTCTGCCTAAGCTGGCAATGAATGAACCATTTTCACTAAGGTGATGATGCAATAGCTCAAACATTTTATGGTTCGGCATACGCTTGTTCGGAAAACGCTCCTGATACAGCCGTAGCGCTGCTATTCCCTCATAAGATGCACATATCTGTCTTTTCAGTGTTTGTAAAATCTTCCATCGGCGCCGAAGACACAGTTGCAAATGATGTTTCCCTACAGATGCATCAGATATCGGATGGCTTGAAACACTATTGCCTTCTACCCACAGCATTGCCAATAGATCACAGCTGATTAGTTTGTATAATTGTTGGTGGTCGCAACTTTGCCATAATTTTGAAAGTACTTTGTGATGATGTTGCAAATAAACAATATTTTTCTTTTCGTTTCTCATTTTTTTGTATTTGTGCCTCGACGCGTCACTTCCGACTATATGTTCCTATACAAAAAAATGTATTTTTTTTTTGTACCATTGCGGTGACTCTCTTCTACAACAACGTTAGCAGTTAAAACGCATTTCAGGGTAACCATTTTTAATAGGTGTTTGGATGTTGTAATTTTACATCTTCAAGAAAGATTCACAAAACACAAAGCTCTTACGAGTTCATTAAACATTTTAATTGTACCAGAGAATGACCTCATATCCTCAGATGAAAATGAATTATATAAAAAGCTATTTTAAGAAACTTATACTCTTCAGATTCGTCAGAATGTAGTATTAGTATTTTGACTACAGAATATCATCTATGGAAAATGAAATTACTGGCACAACAGGCTAGATTAAGTGCTGCATAGAGGCTTTACAATATTATTAAATGTAGAAATTTTCCTGAATATCCATAAATTTTTAAAAATTTTATTCGCCTTTGCCCTTATACTTTCGAAATATCTTTTCCAACAATGAATTATTTAAAAAAATTACCTAAGGAACAGGTACTTCTAAAATGCGTTTTAAATGGACTCTGTTATACGCATATAAAATGTATCTGTAAGTGAAGAAGTCTTTAATATAGCGCCGCTTTAACCATTTCTTAAAAATGGTGACCATTTTTTCAAATGTTTTGTATCAGTTTTTCAATTATGTTGGATTCCACCGATTCCGGTTAGTAGGAATTTTTCTATTATTATGGTGCCTTTATTATTTTTTCTTAAATTATCTTTATTTTTGTAACTTGATAAAACTTATATCAAACCTTGATCAGTTTTAAATAGGAGAAATAACACTGAAATAGCATATTCTTTTGTTTTTTTTTCCCAAGTGGAAATTCTAAAAATGCTTCTTTCATGGCAATGTCGATACATCCCTCAAAACTGATTTCTAGATGAACACTGCTGTCTACACATAAATTAGTGAGAAAAGCGACAAAATATTATAACATCGTTGTTTTACATAAACAATTATTTTTCCATTCCGTGCAATCATGCACGTCACAAAAATACGACAACAACACTTATTAAAACTGATGAACAAGTATTATTTCCCCAGATTAAAAAAAAATCTATAAAACAGAACAGATATTTTATTTATTCATTGTTATTACTTAGAAACACAAATAACATAAAAACAAGGAACATTCTTCGCGAAGATAAGATGAACAATTTAAGATTAAAAAATAATAATAATAATAAATAGCAATAATGACGGTCCGATAAGTACATCTTATCATATTTTTTATCTATGAAGCAATTAAAATTTTTCACAGAAAAAGGATGTTTATTTTTTGTATTCCGTCTCCTTTCTTTTTCTCAAATGTTAATGAAATCTCGTCGAGTGATAAATTAGATAAGGCCGTTGAAATGTGACGCCGACACACTCCCGAACAAATCGGTTTGGTTATTTGTTCATTAATCTCAATTCAGAGTGATGAAATGATATGTGACGGAGATTTAAATGCTTCCACAATCCAATGAGGAGTTGCAGCAAATTGAGATGAATCGGTATTTGAACTTCATTCATACGCCAAAAAATATGAAAGTTGCAATTAAATATGCTATCAGCTGTGAAATCTTAACTATATAACTATTGACGTATACGGGTAATAATTTATTTCTTAATTTAATTCAATACCATTAATTTTAATCCTTATTGAGCCATAAAGAAATTCATTTCTATGAACTGATTGGCTAACGAAGGCAGAAAGAAAGGTACTTCGATGCGAAATCCCGTACTTAAAAGACTACAATTCAGAAAATAATATTAGATATCAAAAAATAATTTGTAACCTCTGACGTGCTCAGAAAACAATTTTGCGGGGTGCATATCGTCATTGCCAGGACAGAAGCAATTTCTTTCGTTTATAATTTCCACTTGGTAAAAAAAAATAATAAAGAATACGGTGTGTGAATCTCATTTCTCTTATTTAAAATTGTTCAAGTATTGATATAATTTTTTCTAGTTGTAAAAATTTAAAAAGTAAAGATCATTTAAAAAATAATTAACATATCAGGAGAATAAAATTTGCATTTATAGGAGGTGCACTTTTTACGGATGTAACTCCCCCTCTTTCCTTCATCTACAAACACTGAACCAGAGGCACTTGCTTAGAGACAGCAAAGATTTTTATATTCGTTCTTTTATATTCAGGAATTTGCTTAGTTGAAATCCTTTTTTCTCTTAGTGATGAAAAAAAAATTTTTTTTTTTGAGCATGAGGAGAAAAAAACTCTTATGTTTAAAATTTAGATTATCTTTTTTTTTTTTTTTTTTTTTTTTAATTATATTTTCAGTTTCGAGAAAAAATCTTGGGGTTGTATCTGTTCTCTTTGCACTCCTCTCCGTAGAAATCATTGTTACACCCCTGTTTGTAACAATGATTTCTACTAATCTACACTTATAATCGAAAGTCCAAAATACTTTCAACAAATTTTGGACATACTCGCATTTCGAATCGCAAATTGCTTCGTTTCATTAAAATATTAATGAAACTACACAAGGGGCACTAGTCCTATATTTATATATAAAAAATAATTTCTAACAATATAATATCTAACAATATAACAATAAACATTCTAACAATATAACAATATATATATTTTAAGACCTATCGCCTACCATCAAAAGTCCTAATATAATCCAAAATGCTTTTCATCATTTTTGGAAGTATTTTAAGCCAAAAATTAATTAATTTCTTTAAAATCACTTAGGAGCTACACGATCCTATATTTATAAATCTAAAAGTAGATTTGAAAATAACTTATAGCAACAGTATCTATTAAGAATTGTCACATACCAGGGTCCAAAATTAAATCAAAATGCTTTTAATCACTTTTGGATATATTTCTGAACGAAGATTACTTAACTTCATTAGAATCATTTTGTAGCTATACAAGAGAAATGGGTCCTTTATTTAGAATTGTAAAAGTAGATTTGAAAAATAATTTATAGCATTAATATCTGTTATCATTTACCGTCGAAGATATAAAAAAAAATGCTTTTAATCACTTTTGGACAGATATTCAAACGAAAATTACTTGATTTCATCAAAATCATTTGGAAGCTACAGGAGAGTTACTAATCCTATTTTTAAAAGTCTAAAAGTACATTTGAAAATAATTAATAGCAATAATATCTATTATCAGTTACCATCAAAGGCTCAAAATATATAATCCAAAAAGTTTTTAATCAATTCAGATATATTTTGATTCGAAAACTGCTTAATTTCATGAAAATCACTTAAGAGTTACACGAGAATGACCAGGTTAAGAAGCAAAGATCCGGAATCACGTCTGTACCTTAATCTCCAGATTTCCACACCACACTAACAGAGAATGTTCAGAACTAGTTCCATTTAGTGTGCGGCACCCCTCATGATTCCCGAGTCGAATCTTTTAGCAGAACCAATATTCGAAACCATTTTAGTTGAAAATATAACTCATTTGGATATTTTAATTAAGTGGTTTTTGAAATGAATGTTTAAAATTACGATCCAAAATGAAAGGAAACATTTTCCGGAATTGCTTCAAAATCAACCTAAGAAAGACTACAAATCGTTTTTGGTACTTGTGTATTTTAGCGACGCCCGATGATTAATCGCCAAGCGACTGAGAAATATCGCCAAGTAGGTTCTATCAAAAGATAGACTCCACGAGTTTGGCGACGACTTGTTGTTGTCGTAATTTGACGGGCGCCACTATAACAGACAAGTACCTTTTTTTAAAGATTAATAACACAAATGCGGAAAACAGTTCAAATACGGGAGAAGGAAGTTTTAAAACGAAAAAATTTGTGTATAGTTATCAATTGTAGATACTATTTTAAATAAACTATAAAAAGTTAATACAGAAGATATTGCAATGTTCACAGTAAGTCATGAAAAATTACACTGAAAAAGATTAGTCCTCTTTTATTGTTACTATGGCATTCAAAGCTATGGAATGGAATATGTTAAAATTAATTTAAGCTTGTATGTTCCTTAATGATTGATAAATGGTAGAGCTATGCTTATTTTTACCATCTGTTGAATATTTAGTATTTACTCTTTTACAAAATACGTGAGGGGGAGATGCCTACGTGAGTGATTTATTTAATTCAATCTTTCTCGCTCGATTGCAATTAAATCTTTAAAAGATGAAAATGAACCTTTCAACCAACCACTTTCACAACAAGAGAAATTACTACCGGGAAACTTTCCTTTCCAGAACACCCATTAACCTTCTGAACGTCTCACATTCCAAAAAAAGGGGGATAAAAAAAAGGAAAAGAGATATTCAATAATAAAACCCATACATCCAACCCATACCCCCATTATTAGGGGGAAGAACATCGATGCAAATTTTGGGGTTAACCACCGAATCGAACACTCCTGAAGAAGAAGAACGTTATTCTAAAAATGCCATCAAAGAATCCGCGACGCATGGGCGTCTAAAATTTAGGTCAGGAGGTTAACGATTTTTGGCCTTCTGCACACTTGTACCAGTTTATTCACCTGAAGAACATGTTGGTATGATTTGGGGAAAGTTCCTTGACACTAGAAGTGATTTGTCCTCCCGCTATTCTTTTTTTCTTTCTTTATTTCCCCTTCTTGTTTCAGCGACTTGATCTCGAAATATAGGGGTCGGGGTTCAGCGACGGCCGACTTTGTTTATAAATATGCATTCTCTCTCTTTTTTTTTTTTTTATCTCTTTTTGGGACTCGAATTCGTTCGAAAATAGATTTATTTCTCTTCTACTTTTGGATTTGGTGCTTGAACTTGTTAAGGTGGTGGGATCTGTGACTTTCGAGGATTTCATAAGGAACTGTGAAGTAGTACAGTTCCGTTAATTTGAATTGACAATGAGTGTTAATAATATTCAGTACGAGATAGAATGATTTTCTAAACAAGTGAAAATGTTTTCAAATCTGGCTTACAAGTTTTGATTCTTAATATACGGCAGTGCGTTAATAATTTCACTACAGGTGACGACGTGGTTCTCAGATATATGTTATCATTTTTTCCTCGTCTTTTCTGGATCTCGTTTTTCAGGATTTGTTCTTCAACAGATATTTATTTCCCTTCTTTATTTCGGAATTTAGCTCTTGAACTTGTTCTAATTGTGAGATCAATGACTGTAGAACTGACATGGAGACGTGATGTTCAGTTTCAGTGAGTTAAATTGAAGAAAAACTGCAATTCTTATTTATTTTTCCACTTCTACAATGTTTTAAGGAATCATACGACCATTAATGAACGCTTACGCTTCTGAAGAAGGGATTATGCACAAATTTTAAGCGTGTGTCTTTAAAATGGAACGAAAAAACTTTTTGTACTAATTGTAGTTTTAATAATTTAACGCTTGTAAAAAACGAGTTTTTTGTACATTGGTTTTCTTCCATACTTCACACTTTGCGTAACATAATTTTTTCATACCTTAAATTTTAAGAGCAAAAGGGAGAAGAGTTGAGTCAAATTGAATTTATTCAATAATTAGTTTTAATAATTTATTTTATTATTTGTCGTTTATTAAATTTATCATCTATCATTTACAAAAGAGAATTTAAGCAATGATCCCTTCATATTGGCGACGGATTTGGCAACCATTTGGCGACTTGACGAGAAACTTAGCGTAAAATTTAATTTTTTAAATAATTAGTTTTAATCAATTTTTTTTAAATAATAAATTAAATTATCGTATTGTCATACAAAACAATCGCGGAAAGAAAATTTTAGCTCAATCGAGTGCTTTAAAATGTGAGAAAAAAGCCTTTAAAGTTTTGACCCAGGCATACAATATGGGTAGAAGAAAATTCATTAAACATCAATCGAAATTTTACTAAGATTTCATCGTTTTTCTGAAAATTAAGTAAAGTGTCTGTTTAGATGTTATGAGACCACGTGAAAAAATTATCCTATTATACGTCACATCAGAATCAATATAAAACGCATGCGTTAGTATATCATGGCCGCATTTACTGAAAAACAAAGTTGCAGGTTTTGATTGTGTTACCTACGATTATGTGGGGTAGTTTCTAAGGGGTAAAGAATCATTTGAGGGCGAAGTGAGATAAATTTTATTTTTAAAAGGTACTGGTAAAACTGAGAGAAAAACAGCTAGGTTAATAAAGCATTCTAAAACTGTCGTTCACAATATCATAATTAGAAAAGATGATTCAAACAAAATAAAACGATCTGGAAGGAAAAGGATTTTGACGGCTCGGGACGTAAACAATTGTTTCAACTATCAACTAAAAGAGGTCTTTCGACTCGTAAAATTTCGGAACGTTTCAGTAAAAACTTCACATGTCGCAATTTGGAAGAGTCTTAAATCAAATACTAATACAAGATTTATGAACATAAAGAAAACACGGAAAATATTGAAACATCATCGAGAAGAAAGACTGAAATGAGCTAAAAATGTCATGTCATGGAATGATGAGTGAAAGCAGATTATAATTTCAAATTTAAAAATTTTTTACTTTCACGGTCCCGATGGCATGACTTGAGGATAACCGAAAGAATATTTCAGTCAGGAGGAGGATCAGTAACTGCTTAGAAAGTCTTTAGTCATGATTGATTGCGTCATTTGCGGCGAACTTTGGAACGTATGGACTCTGCACACTATCAGGTTATGCTAAATGATCATCTGATACCGTTTGGGCCTTTGATGGATGGTACTCACTGGATATTTCGGAAGGACAGTTCTTCTTGCTATACTTTATATTCACACAGAAATGGTTTTAAAAAAGAAAAAGTTAATGTTTTGCCATGCTCAAGTCGAAGTCAAAACTTGAGCCAATGGAAAACATTTGGCGTATATTGTGTTGCAAAATTTATGGTAATAATAAACATTTCTCATCACCCCATCAACTGGAAGCAACCGTTATCAAAGAATGAAATGAATTGTACCCAAACACTTGGTCATTCCAATGAAAGACAGAGTGTTCGAGGTTATCAGAAAAAAAAATGGGGGGACCACTATCAAATCAATAAAAAAAAATTTTTTTTTTTGCCAAGTCATCTTTTTATTTGTTAACAGTGTTTTTTAATTAATGTCTAATATTTTTGTTAACATAATTATTAATTACATTATTCAAAATTATTGAAGTTTACAGGGTTATTGAAGTTAAATTATTGAATTAACAAATACAGGGTATTTCGAAACTCATGGATAAAAATAAAAGGGGTGATAGAAAACATCTAAACAAGCAGTTTTCACCTCACAATGCATAGGCGGAGAGCAAGCGGTGAAACTCTTAACGGCGCCGTAATAGAAAGTATAAAGCGTGAGGTTTCTTCACATCTTCATTTCTACCGAGGATTTCTGAAGGCATGGTGACGTGCATAATTCAGGAAGAGGCTGTGCCTCCTGAAATCCACTGCAGAAATGATGATGCATAAGAAAACTCACGCTTTATACTTTCTATTACAGTGCCGTCTTGCGTTTCACCGCTTGCTCTTGTGCGGTGAAAATTGCTTATTTCGATGTTTTTTTTTTATCACCCTTTAAAATTTTGTTCAGGAGTTTCGAAATACCTTGCATATGTTGTACTATCATATTTCATTTAAATTATATTTGAGATCTTTATTTCTTAATTTTCAAAATTAGAATGGTCTTATAATTACTAAATAGATCATATATCCTGAGCTGTATTAAACATAAAATTTATTAGAGTTAAATATCAAGCCCGTTACACACACACACACACACACACACACACACACATATATATATATATATATATATGTGTGTGTGTGTGTGTGTGTGTGTAATGTATTAGATTTAATTTAATAGTTTCACTGAATAATAATTTGATTTCCTAATTTTTCCCATTCTCTAATTCAAAAGTAAAGAGTTCATTTCTATTTCCTGATCCAATTTCAAATTATCCTTTCATTTATTAGATCACGCGCTCATAAAATTTGTTTAATCCGTTTTCTCATAGTCGTAAATCTGTCAGAAATAATCCCTACTTGTTTTTCAGTCTGTTCCTAAAGTCCCTAGGAATCCCTACATCTAGATCATGTGAGACCATGTGACTGAAAAAATGTCCCTAGAGAATCCCCATTATAAATTGATATGCAGGACAAAAAGTTGCTCTCTTCTGTTCTGCAGCTCTCTTCTGTTTTTGTCATCTGCTAATTTCATGTCGGCCTTAGTGGCCGACAATAGTGCTGTATCACCATGGCATGCTCACTCTCTCAACGAACATCAATAAACAGATTTTACTCGGTAAATTGGTGTTCTTTATTATTATTACAATCATGGAACTCTAATATGGATTCTTAAATGTAAAACTTAAAGGAAAAATATTTCATAATATATAAAAACAACACATAGCTTTTGCTGTTTAGATGCGTTATTATTAGTGATCTTCCAATAATAACTAAACAGCAAAAGCTCTGTGTTGTTACAAAAGTTCTCGTTCGAGTGTGATGATTGAAATCAGTCCAACAAAGAGGATAAAGGTAATTGACACTTTATTTACAAATATTCAGGACGGGACGTCATGCAGACAGCATAGCTTGGAATCAGGAAACATCAGAACTTGTACAGATTAGCTGTAAACAGGAACAAATGCAGCACTTGCACGTATCAGCAACATAAACAAATAACAGTCACCTCACTTTTTTAAGGGGAGTTAAACATCTAACTAGTCCGTCCTGTGGGCAAATCTCCAAAGGAATACTTCGCACGGACTCCGACAGCTACCGGCAGACTCATTAAATGATTTGCGACACAATTTAATCAACTGAAAAAATGATATAGCCTATATGATTGATTTATTTGCCAAATTTAACGAAACTAATTTGACACTACAAAGTGACCAATTAAATTTAATCAAAACTAAAAGCGTAATATCTGCGTTTGTTGCAAATTTTTTTCTGTACAAACAAAGCTTGGGGGGAGGAGAATGTTCTCAATTTCCAAATCTTACGAAATTGCAAAACACAGTTGAATATTTGCTTGCTTACTGTCAACACCAAACCGCTCATCACGCAGACTTGAGCCAAAGATTTGAAGACATTCTTCTCTTGAATATTCCCGACTGGGTGTTGAATCCAGTCGACAAACTCAGATCCCAAATATAGATGAATCCATACTAATATAGGAGCAACTTAGCGAAATGTCCACAAATAAGGAACTTGAACCAATGTTTGAAGAAGGATGCCACAATTTCTGGTTACAAAAACAGATACCAATTTTATATCCTGCATTATAGGTTATTGTACAGAAGTTGTTGACGGCTTTCCCGTCTTCCTATTTGGTGGATTCAGTACCATTATGAACCTCGTCACATAAAAAAAAAAAGACTAGAAATTAGTGAAAGAAATTACTCACAAACTTTGAGCCAAATAACAATTGCTTCAAATACAATCGTAACATCTCATCAAGTTCATCCAAGTCATTAATTTTTTTAAAAATTTATTTTAAAGAAACGTTATAATTTCAATAAATACTACTTATGCAATTTTTTTTTTTAAATTTATAATTTTTATACTATGTATTTATGTAGCTTTTTTTACTTGAGGGTTCGTGGCAAGTTTTGACTATAATAATTCGGGATAAAAACCAACGTTTTTATATGGTGGCAAAGTTTATTAAAGAAAATTATTGAAATATTAGTTAAAACTGGTCGCAAATATCTAAATATTTCATTATTAGGCAAGTAAGAACGATTCCCAAAGTTTCAGAGCTCTACCTCGATGGAAGTTGGTTAAATTAACGATCGAAAATTTGATGACACATACACACACCAAGTGAAATACATAAAAACGTTTTAAAAAGGGATTCATGTATCAAAAAAGTTTGGGACCACTGATCTAACAGTTACACAACGCTTGATAATTGTATACGTTGTGGTCACGGTGATTTGGCTTTATTAGATGACTTTACAGCAAATTCTCGAATTATATCTTTATTTACACAGAGTTAGTACACGTGATTGTAGAAGAGGGTAATTTGACCATTTTTGAATCGTTTATTTATATAAAACTCACAATATTTTTCTTGAGTATTGAAATGAACGAAACATTTAAGCTTCACATCTAAAATGGAAATGTTTTCTGTCCATTGTTTTAATTTCGTTAGGTAAATCAAGCAATGCAATTGTCCAATCACATTTTTTAAGGTTTAAAAGATATCAGAATTATTTTCCGCAAGCAAAAAAAAAGTTATAATTATTAAGGAAAAATAAAGATGCATGATATGCTGCTAGCAAAAAAAGAACGAATGTAATTGACCAATAAAAGCTGAATAAATTCTTGAAATATTTTCATGGTAATCGTCTGCTAGAGAATCAATGTACCGACACTTCGTGATGAAATGAATGTAACATTGAAAAGATAAGGAAATCTAATTCATGTTATTTTTCATGGACTTGTACTTTTTTATTAATCGTTTTCAGAAACACTGCATACGTTTTTTTTTTTTTTTTTTTATTACGAATTAAGTTATTAAAGACATTAAAAAACCAGTTCTCAAACTACTATTTTCGCTGGTTTCCTCTTAAGTAAAAACCACATCGAAGACTTTCGAAACATAAAGAAACATCGTGTCTCTATATAGTAAGCTCTTTCTAGGATTTCATCAACTGATTTTGTGTTGTGAATTATCAGTCAAAATGTATTCCATTACAGTACATCCCCACTTTTTATTCAACGAAAAAGGAAGTAGATGCAATATTTTTAGATTTACAATGAAAATAATCTAGCACAATTGAAAACAGCATTTCTAAATGGAGAACTTAATATTTCAAAAATGATTTCAAATTACAAATTATTTAATAAACGCAACATTAACACACGATGTCTGCAATAGCAAATTGTTTTATAGTAAATATGAGTAAAATAAAAAAGAAAATATTCTATGCAAAGAACAGATTTAGCCACCCAAGATGCGCTTATATATATATAATTATTATTAAATTACTCAATTAAATAGGAGAATTAAAGTAAACGATGAAA
>BMAW01107715.1:5169-25856 GCA_019974015.1 Nephila pilipes | reverse complement strand
TTTCTTCATATTTCAATATCATTAAAATACATTTGTTTCATTTGCAATCAACCAAATTCTGCATTTAATACTGTAATATAGCTATTAAAATGAACAATTTTTCTGACTAGAAACGTGACGCCTCAAATTTGTAATAATCTGAGATTTATTTAATCGAATAAGAACTTTTCAAGAAAATTGCTTATTTTTATAAATTTAATATTTTTAAATGTTTAAAATTTTAGAATTTAGCATTTTGGAAATGTAATAGAAATATATTTACTTATTTCTAATACATTATTAATATAAATAATAATTGTAAGGAAGTCCCTTTATATTTAAGCTGAACATCGTTATGAAAATGAAAATAATAAAAATTATATTTACTTTGATGATTTTCAGATTTGATTGTGAGAATCTAAATGAATTATAAGAATAATTTTAAAAAAGTCATTTTCTCTGCCATATAATATATATATAAGTATTAAAATAGATCATACATAAGAAGTGATGCAGAAAATGCTTGAATTAAAAACTTACTAAATAAACAAGTTTGAACGAAATAATAAAAATTCTATAATACTTCCTTTAAATATCAATTTTATGATTTTTTGCGCAGATTTTTTTTTATCGAAGAAAATTGTAAGAGCTTCTGCATGCAATAAATACTACTAAGAGTAAACATTTCTTAATGAAACATAATGTATAATTCCAAATAATTCTGAAACAATGAGACAAATAAAGACATATGCTTATTACGTGGGATAGTAGTTCTTACTTTTATGGGTAAAATATCATTTGTGAGAAAAGGGCAGATTATTTTATTTTTATGAATAAAGTATCATTTGTTAGAAAAGAATTTAAAAAGGTTTTGGATTGAAAGATCTGCTGAATATTTGAAAAAGGTTTGAATATTAGTTCTTCAAATGATATTGAAATTAGTTTTTAAAAAAATCTCATTTGCTATCATAAAAAACATCGGAATTTTTTTTATTTATAGATTTGTAATTAGAAATAATGATTTCTATAAATATTACAAAAAATTTCAATATAACAATTTAATAAAATTAAAGTTTGTTATTCCAGTACAATAATCTTAAAATGAAAAAAAGAAAATCTCTAAACGTTTTTATGCATCCTAAAACAATTTTAGTACACTTATATATAGCATATAACAGCTTATATGTTATATATAAGTGAACTTAATATTTAGCATATAAAGGCGAAAAATATTTTAAATCTTATGTAGTATTAAAGGAAAATTTATCATGGAAATCACACACACACACACACACACACACACACACAAACGTAAACTTTGTTTTCAAAACAAAATTAAAGGAATAAAATGTAAAAATCCATAGAAAAGATTTTCTGCGAAATCAATAAGAAAGCCAAATCTCAGAAGAAGAAACAAAAATTTAATTCATCAAAATCCTGCAAATTACGAATTAAATTTTCAAAACTCCAAGACAAAGTACGAATCAAGAGAAAACTAAAACAATTATTTGAAAAAGGAAATCGTTTCAGAATCTCTTTAGATTGAATACGTTATTTGTTGCATCAATGAACATAGAAATCTAACACCTTTAAACAGTTTGCATGAAATTAAACTTCTTTTCAGTTCCCTAGACAGAGATTAGAAATAAAAGAAAGAAAAACTAAATTTTGTGAAACATAAAAAAAACATTTAAAATTTAAAATTCAATTTGGTGTTACTGTATTATAGATGAAAACTACGAATTTCTCTAAAGATGGCATATATTTTCGTAAATAGAAGGAAGAGTACAACATTTTGGATATTTTTATTATTAAAAAATAATGATTATGAAAGTATTTATATTGGTTCTCTTTGACACTTTATTTTCACACATTGTAATAACAATATAACTTTAAAGAATCGCTTATTGAAAAACTCACTTAAAATTAAAATTTTTTTGTTTCCATTTGCTATGATTTCTGTAAGTTCATAATTATTTGTAAATTATTAACATTAATTTTTGTAAGGATTCACTTCATATTTGTAAGTTATTATTTTAGATACATGCGAGCTACATATTACAATCACCGTTACGATATTTTTTTTAATAAAATGCATAGTAAATTTAATGCATAAATATTAATTCACATTAAACAGAAAGAGTTTCTTTCCTCCTTAAAAATGTATAAACATGTAATATTAATCATAGGAGACTAAGATTCACACAACTACATATTAACACAATTTCATTTTCACTCGCCTTAAAAAACAAAACTCAGAAACATCAACCTCAAAAGAGAAATTCCCTAAACAATAATCAGTTTCGTTTTTTCAGTCTATAGTTAACAGGAATAAAGAAACTTATTTTCTGTTTTTTTTTAAGTCGACAAAGGACATTTGCAAATTTCCTTTTTGTTTTTGTCTGGATGACACATGTGATGGTGTTTTTGTGTCAGAGAGTGTAAAACATTATTCTTAATCTTTTATATAAAGTTTTCGTTTTATAATTAACTAAGTTCATTCTGATATTACTTATGATTCAATTTTTATGACTAATTTTGATATTATAGCTTTTTTCTAGTTATCTGCTAAAAAAATTTATTTTTTTTGTAATAATATTTTATCGAGAATCAATTTATTTATCAAACTCTTAAAGAATCTCATAAGATAATTGATTGTATTCGTGTATTGATTTATTATTTGTTCGTTTCATTTTCGTCGCACTAAAAGCAGTATGAGGACTATCGGCGAAGGAACTCATAATGCTGAACCTCGATCAATTGACGAGGATGATATCAGAATTGGCACCTCCCACTCCTAACTTCCACACCACACCAATGGGAGTTTTTTGAGATTCAATAGATTTGACGTGCATCAACCTCGACTACATGGCGGGTATTTGGGGGCATGAAGGCTCGAATCCACGACTCGACGAAAACCACCTTCCGCGAGTCCGCGACCATAACCACTAGGCTACCATGGCCTTATCTGTTCGTGAAAACGATATTAATATCATGACTTATATTGTTATGAATTACTGTTATATTTTACCAGAAAACTTTAATGTGTTTTAAATTAATTATGATGTTTTAATTATTTGGTGTTACTTTTGAATTTTCGTAAATATGTTTATGATTTAAAAATATATTCAGTTTATAATTCTTACGAATTCATGTAACATTAATCTACGAATTTTTTCAAAGAATTAAGAATATTTGAGGAACTGCATTATTTTAGATTTTTTTTCTGTAATACATAAGAAGTCAAATTAATTACAAAAGTAGCTAAAACGTATATGAAGCTTGAGACTGGTGGTTTTATATTTAAGTATATTGAACAAATTAAAAATTTTGAGTCTGGCTCTAGTCTTAGGTTGTAAGATGAATCTTTCAAATTTTAAAGTCTTTACCTAAGGTTTTAACTTGCATTTTAAAAATATTATAAACTGTTTCTAGAATGTTATAAAAATTAATTAAGTAAATTGTTTTTGCATATGCATACTTTAATTCTGAACACAAATCGAACGTATTTAAAATGTTGAAGGAGGAAAAAATTCAAGAACAATTAGCTCTACAAAATGTAATATTAATTTCGGTTTTTTTTATTGACAACAATTTTAATTACTTTAAAAAAAATTCATTTCTTAAAAAAGAATTCGTAGATTAGTCCTTTTTTTTTAGCGAGGAGAATTGTCATAGTTCCTACGTACGAAATTAGGTCCTTTTTTTTTAGCGAGGAGAATTGTCATAGTTCCTACGTACGAAATTATTTGCATTTTGAAGCATATCTGATTAAAATACCTTAATTATGACTTTATTATGAAAATTTAATTGTCCTATAAATAAACTTTTTTCTATAAATAATTAATTATTTATGTATATTCTCATAAATGCTCAAACTTTTGTAAAACATATTTAAAATTCTAGAATAAAGGAGAAAAGTAAATGTACGAAAGACAGTTATTTCTAGAATTATTAGAACTCCGGCTTCATTTTGTTAAACTTAAATTAGAGCTCTCCCTCTCTCTTCTTTCTCTTTACTTATACCGTCGAATTAATTTATTACTAAAATCGAAGTCTATAATGTTTTACAGAAATAAATAATTTAATGAAATGTATATTTGTTACTAATTTACTTGATCCGAAGAATATTATTATAAAAACAACTAATAAGAACAAACTTATAAGAATATAACTAGTAAGGATATGAAAATGATTATTAAACTTTGGTTACTGCATTACTTAATGTTATAAAAACTTCCCTTAGAAAAACATATTGTGTCCTGATGAAATGAGACCCTTAGTAGAACTTAAAGTAATAGAGCAATTTTTAAAGAATGATTATTAATAAATTTATACGATAGAAGGAATATCTTTCATATACAAAGAGAAAATTTCCATTTTTTTACACGTACGGCTCAAATCTTATTCTCAAAAATATTTTACAAAGAATCTGAATTTCAATTTTGAGTTTCAGGAAATATTTAGTTCTTAAAACGATTATGAGAAATAAAGTGTCCTGATGTAACGATTTGTGGAAGTTACGAGAATTAAATATCATCTCAAGTTCGTCCTCATCACCTAACAAGTATTAAGATTTAAGAGGCCCCTTATGCATGGGTTATCCATACTGCATTGTGTAGAATTGACAGAAGTGAAATGCATATATTTTAAGGAGTTCTTGAGTTTTTTTCTTAAATTATTGAAAAAAAAAATGTTTGGAAATTCGTAAATATAAATTTCCTTTATACTTTAATGAAAATTGCGAATTTTTTTTTTAAATCTCCTAATTTTTTTTAAAAGTAATTGCTTCTATAAAACTTATATAGCAATCCTTATGAGGGGTAGAGAGTAACAAACCCATATCTCCTCCCCGTCGCTACGCCACTGACTCTTCTGAGTCAGTGGCGTAGTCATGTAGAGTGATAACTCCATATCACTCTACATGAGATCTTTACTTACAAGTTGAAATTAACACGAAGCAGTCTCAATCATGGTGAACAGCGATATTTGTTGAAACCAGGATTCAAATCGAAGACTCAATCCAAAAATCCCTGTACGATCTTGAGATGTTTAGATTTTTAAATATCTATTTGTAGCGGATATTTGTTCAATAACACATTTGAACGAAACACTGATGATTCAATTTATTTCTGGATAGTTTAACCAATATGTATCTTTTGTGTATATATTTATTTAACAACAATTATGTTATTGCATCGTTATCTTTTTTTTTACATTAGCTTTTCCAGAATAGTTCAAAAACATTTTTGAAAGATATTTCACTAAGAGACATTTAACTGTTTCGTTTGAATGATAGGAATCCTGGAATAAATTTGATATTTGTCTCGGAAAAGAAATATTGTTATTGTTTTTGAACAAAATATTTTGCTCTTCCAAACTAATGGTTGACGCTAAAGTAAGAAAATGCAACATGGAGATAAGAAAACTTTTTTTATGAACTCGCAAACTTTTGATGTAGTCGATATGTTTGCCACATAAACTCAATTCTTTTGTGAATATTTGAATTATTATACCTGCAGTTTTTCATTATATCAAGTTGGTTACTAAAAGGAAATTATTTAAGAAAATATTAAGCCCTTTTCCATTGTTCAAGTGGAAAAAATGCTAAATTTAAACTAATCTGCAATGAGATTATTTGATAATAGTAATATCATAGATTTTTTTTAATATATTCTAATATTTTATGTAGATTTATACACTATTAAAATACTTTATTATAACTCCATGTTTAAGTAATTTTTTATTCCTAACTTTTTCGTTCTAGTTATAACGTAATACAAAACAACAACAACAAACACAACAGTATTTCTTTCGTATACATGAAAATCATAAGTCCACTGCTAGATTTACATTTGTAAATCCAGAGAGTCGCTAACAAACGGTAATGATCAAATATTCAAACAAATACTCGTATATCACACAGGAAGAAATATCAAAAAGAATAAAAAAAATTATTATATGAATATATATACACACACGAGCAGAAGTTTAGGTACTGTCCATTTTTTATTAAATCTTTTCTTGAACATCTTAATTATAAAGCATTACAGTTGGGGAAGAGGTCAAAATGTATCAAAATCTAAGAGGGGATACGGTGTGATAAGGAGTGTTAAAGTTTAACTTTAACATTTATTTGACTCATATTATGTAGGTAAAACTACTCCCTGAATGTTATGTTTAATATTGATAAATATATTTTCAATTTTGGTGTCAGCAGTTACATTATCCTCAATAAGTGCAACATAAACTTGAGAAGGATTACTACGGCTTCATTATGTGCAACATTCGACTTTTTGATTTATAGAAACTGGTAAGTGATGGTACATAATTCAGACATTTTGAAACTCAGGTACTGACGCAGTATATTTACTGATTATATGAAAATTCAGTTATAAAATTCACAAAATTTAATCTCTGACATATTTTTTAAAATTTATTCATACGTTAAGATGCAGGCAATAAGCTTTAACTAATGTGCATTTCTATGGAAGAAATTTTTCTCGAAATTAGATTAATGTTTTGCTCTCGAGCTAGTGTGTTAAATTTTGTAGAACATTTATTCACAGTAAGGAATGTCATATTATAAAATAATACCACTTCCGTGTAAAATTTAAAAAATACGGACGTTACAAAATAAAAAACATAATTAGTTAAATCTTTTACTCAATATTTTAGTGTAAAAACTAAAAAGAAGTGACACATGTTTAAAAACCCGTAAAAATGTTTTGTTTAGTAATATCGAAAATTCATAAGTAATTTAAAAAATGTAATGTTTATTTTACAAAATTTAATATAGGAATACAAAATTTTGAAATAAGAGTCTAGATATGTGAATATTAAAAGTACACATTCAAACCTTCCGGATTATATTTGTTATATTCTAGAATTTTCTTATAAAACAGTTTAAAGCAAACTAACCTTCAATGTAACATAAAAAGTAAAAAATAATAATAATTAAATATTAATATAAGATTAGAGAAGATAAGAAGTTGATGAAATGTTGCTAAAAGTCATATTTATAAATTTCTATTGACGTATATTATAACAGTAATCTTATTTAATTGGATTAGTCATTAGTTTCATATAGTTTTCATTAAATAATGTACGACATTAAATACAAAATATTAAAATTTGACCTTCCTTGATGTGTGCTAGTAATCAAACTGATTACTAGCACACCTTTAGGAAGGTGAAACTGAAAAATATAAAGAATGGTCTGAAGAAATATATAGTATTCTATTTCCCTAAACTCATAAATGTTTCAAGTATTTTCTTAGGAATATAATCTATAAATAATATTGTATAATTCAACTGTATTAGAAATATATATGTGTTATGGATTACAGTTATTATAATAAGAGATAATAAGTCAAATGTTTTATAAATCTATAGTTCTTACTGACCTTTTCAGTGAACTAATTTCCATAACTCTTACAATTCTCTCAACATAAAAAAACGTAGTGGGAAATGTGAGCAATTTGCATTGTTATATTAAATGTGCATCAGGTAAGAAACTCATTCTATAAAATATTATAACCGTGAATCATTCAGTGAAAATGACCAATAATAGAAGAATGATTCACCAGAAAAATATCTCATTTTCACTCTCATTCTAAAACAAATCACAATATCACATCAAATAACGTATTACATTCGAATTATTAGCTTATTTTTGTCCAAAAAAACATCCTAATCAATTAGCAATCTAAAATGGCGGACATTGCAGCTAGCTCAGTTTTTAAAGACCAAGGAGAACAGAAAAGCCATCCCAAAACATATCACCGAAGGATAGTCCCGAAACGACAGAAAGACAAAGACAGCCAGCAAGGGGGAAGGGAAGACAGGGGTGGGTGATATTAAATGGGGATTGCGAATTGCGGATGCATTTATGCATCTACTTTTGCCTCATCATATGCATCTGCCATCAAGAAGAAAGGTTTCTTCTCTCCTCTTTAGCTTGATAAAAATCGCACTCCCAACTTTTTAGCCCGACTCGCAAGATCCATTAGCCTGATGGAAGACAGTCCACCCCCTCCGCCTTTTGTTTTATGCCATTCTTTCCATCTCGTTCTTTTTCGTCTCCATCTTTCGATGTTCTTACAGTGATTTTCATCAATGGTCGCTTTCTATCCTCCCATACATATGCAAGGATCTCTTCCCACTTAATTCCATTAGGAAAGCTGCTGGGGGACATTTGGACCATCCACCGAAGTTGTCCCTCTTTAGTTTCTCGCAGATGTAAAATGAATACGCATTAGTTCTTTTGTTTTCTTTTTCCCGCGTTTTTTTTTTTTCCTTTGTTGTTCTGGAGAAGAGGCAGCTTGCTGGCATAGTCGGTCTCCATCAAATTACGAAAGAGAGTTTGGAAGTCCGATTGTATTATCACCCCACGCATCGTTTGTTCCTCGTTGTCAGAAGAATCAGCGAGAGCAGTTTCTAGAAAAGTGAATTTTAACTTATTATTTTTTGTTCTTTTATATTTTTTTTCCACTTTCGCTTTGAGTGAAAAGTCATTGCGCAGGTCTAGAAAACTTGTTATCAACCGGATAGAAGTAGATGTTTAAGTAGCTAGATTTGATTTTTAGCATATGTATAAGTGAGTAAAATTATAAGAAAAATTTCTATAATTAAATATTCAGAATGTTTTATGAGTAATTGTTGGTCATTAGTATGGTGACCATTTTTTTTACAATGAAAAGGAGGACAAAGAAATTTAAGGAAAAGTACGGCGTAAATAAATGAAACATTTTATTAATTCAAACAAAAATATTCTAATTACGCTTACATCCTTTTTAATTAAACGAGTATTTTTTCATTGAATGAATGTTTTTTGTCAGTATATCATTTTTTAACAATAAATTGAAATTTTGGAGCAAGAAATATCCTTCATATTGAATTTTACGGTAAATGCTGCAGCTAGAATATCAACATTCAATCGGGATTTCTGGTTTGTCCAAAAATCATTACCTATTGAAAAAAACTCTTTCGAATGCTGCATTACTTCCAAAGCAGCACAACGTAAATTCAACAATAATAACTTAATTTTCTTATGGAATGTGTTTATTTCTTAAATGGTTAAATATTTACTCCCATCTTTTATCAATTTCAACATATTAATTTTCCTAATGTTCTAATTTATCAGAATTTAAATATACTTCTAATTTCTTCAAAGAGATAATTGTCATTGATTTTAATATCAAGACTTTCTTGCGATAAAAGCTCAACACTATTTTCAATATCAACCCTATTTACATACGACTAAGTCAAAAAACACCACTGAAAAATGTTATTTTCTGTAATATTTGTTTCAGACCATTCTTCGACATATTGGAAAGATGTTTGGTAAAAATTCTGCACTTCTTTGGTACACTTGTCCATTATGCTCTAATTTGATTCCTCTAAGTATGACAATTTTCTTTTTGTTATAAATAAAAGGAATAAATTTTCCTTCAAATCGTGATATATACTGAAGGACAAAATCGTTCAAAATAAAATTTATTTCCGTGGCTGAAATCTGCTCACCTTTAATTTTTTGAATCATTTTGAGGAAAATAAATGCTGATTATCTAACAAAATATATTAATATCTCTGATAATTCATAATTGGAAAAAAATCCTGAATTTTTTAACATTTGTTTAAACATAAAAAATAGGAATGGAGAGGCTGAAATAATTGTAAAACACGCTCTGTATCAAGTGTTAGAGTGAGCCATCTAATTTTTGAATATCCTATAAGTTTTTTGTATTCAACATTTGCGTAACATTTTGGCTCAGCATCTTTATAAAGATTAACATATTATACAATATTAGTTTTAGAGCTCATTTTAAAAAAATACATAAATTTTCTCATGATTCGAAATAAAAAATAGCATTTCAATTACAATTTAACATTCGAGACTAAAACTAAAAATGTTTCATCTTCCACGGTTTTTAACTCATTTCATGAAAAATATTACAGATATTATATAAGAATAAAAATAAGCTGTAAGTTGAATTACAATTATTACCTTTATTCCTGCAAAATATTCATTTTAATGTCGTATTGATTTTTTCATCGATTCTAACTGCGTATATTACTTAAAAGGATCTCAATACATTTTTAATTTTCCCTCCTTCCGTTATTTTTTATTATGCTTTGCAATCCAATCCAATCTTAAGCAAAAGAATAATAACGATTCCAAATGAAAAAAAATCATTTGTTGTAGCTTTAAGGAATGTATATTAGAAAATCAATATTAAGTGGAGGGATTATGGAAAGAATGCAAATGAAACAAGTAAATTTATCTATCTAAAAATGGGAATAAAACATAATTTTTATCTTCAGAAAAGAAATTAATACATTTTTCATTTAAACCATCAATGAAAAAAATAATAAATTATTTCTTATGTAAAAAAGTAGTCAAATAAAAATTAAAATATTAGAAATAACATGCTAACGATTGCATCTGACACTTATCAAGAATAATGTTTAAATACGAGTAAATTCTATTTAATGTACTTTTGTGTTATTCAAAAGCTGTTTTTACTCTGTTCTATTTTCAGTATATCAGATTTTTCAGCAGTTTTCAACATACAAGGAGAACTTAAGTTAAATAAGAGTATCATTAACATAGTTTTTATTACATAAAATTGTATCTCATTTGTCTTACAAATTAAAAACGTTTATTTTGAAGACGAATATTTGAATAACTGTCTTTTTCAGCAGTGTTAATACATTCATAGTCAAAAAAGATGCACCCAGAAAGAAGCAAGGTTTGTGAATGCGTATTGAAAAATTGTTCCGCCTGTGTTAAATATGTAAATGATTAGAATGTCAGCCGTGTCGGCTTTAATGATGTCAGCAAACACGTGACTTACCACGCCATAAAGGAAGCTTTAAAAGGCCACCCAAAGCATGTAATTTGGAATCTACTAGTTAGCTTGGGTTTAATTTATCATTTTGAAATTTAGAATGCAAATGAGAAGGAAGCGATAACCATTGGAACAGTTGGACACTTTTGAGGAGGGTCGCTTTGTAAGACTACATGAAAGAGGATGGTCATTACAGCAGATTGTGCATCATATCGGTCGTGCAGACGTTATAGTTTCATGCTATTGACGGAATTAGATACAAGGAAGTTATCGCTCACGACAAATAGGCTTAGGGGAAAACTAAACTGGCTACAAATAAGGGATATCGAAGGATTGTCTGGTAAACGCGAGACAAAGCAACTGCTACAATTCCGGACATTATGCGAACAGAGACGCCCTTTTTAAATCATTCTGTGAGTTCCAGTACTATTAGCAGATGGCTGCATAATTCTGGACTGCTTGCATCGAGGTAATTACTGAGATTACCCCTGACACCACAATAACATCACCAGAGACTGCAACGGTATCAACACAGCACAGCAGGGAGCCATGTGGAATGTTAGCGGGTCATCTGTGGTAATGGATCTCGCTTTCGTCTTGGTGAGGACAATAATCACAAACATGTGTAGAGACATCGAGATCAGCACTACGATGGACGATTTGTTGTCACTCGTCCCATATCCACATAGTAGGGTGTGGTTTCATACCATACCCGATCACTTTTGGTCTTCATCAGAGCCAATTTGATGGCCAAACGTTCATTTATAAAGTTCTCCGATAGGTGGTCATTCCTTTCGTGAACACTCTTTCTCAGTCCGTCAACAAGACATCAGCTTTCGTATCTAAGTCCTTCAACAAAACAGCTTTCGTATCTCAATCCTTCAACAAAACAGCTTTCGTATCTCAGTCCTTCAACAAAACAGCTTTCGTATCTCAGTCTCTCAACAAAACAGCTTTCGTATCTCAGTCCTTCAATAAGATAACACTTGTGCTCCTACCCCCTGCCATGACAAAATCTTGCCTCGCAGCCATGGACACAAACACTATGTCATGGCCAGCAGCATCGCAAGACCTGTCACCCAAAGAAAACTTATAGAATGCTGTAGGCCGTTATATTAAGACTTCACCTCTACCAGAAAATTTGCAAGATCTATATGTTCAAGTTTATTCTGCTTGGGATGAGTTGAATCAAGACACGGTTAAGAGCATCTACGACTCTATGCTACGATATGTAAGAATGCATTAGAAATAATGGCAGTTCAACATTCTATTAAGCATTGTAAAAAATTTGTATTTGGCCAATAAGTATTGTCTTACTTCCACTCAGTTTTTAATCATTTCTTGTTGTTGATGAGCAGTAGATGAAATAGACAGATTGAAATATCATTTCAATCTGACTTTACCCTCTGGGTACAACTTTTGTTTTGACGAAGAGAGTATGTTACATCAACAAACAATTTTTATCACTCTAGATAACAAAATAATCATATTGTCTCCTTTTTGGCTTAACAATTGTGACGTTGGGCTATTTTCTCTTCACTAACCTTGGGAACTTTTAATTAAGATTGATTGCTTTTGCTAAACAACCTTTGCCCGACCAAAAATGAAACGTGAATATGTAAATCGAAAGCAGGTAGAAATGAAGTGAAGCAAGAGAGTTAGGAAATATATAAACTCAGATTGAGAGTCGCGATAGAAGAGGTTGAGTGGTTCTAGTGTTCGGCCATTGTTCCAGAGTCGAAGTCGGAGCCGGGAGTTGTTACAAGTTATCGGCTGGCTAATGTATGCTAGATGTCAAGATAGCCTCAGTGAGATCTTAGTGGGAAGAGTCAGTTAGATTATTACGGGTAGATCGAGTTAATATAGTTAAGGCCTTGTCCGGGAGAGCATTTATAATTGTCGTTATATTAGCAATCAACAAATAAATACTGTATGTATTGGTCTAAAGTCCCTTTGGTCGACTTTTAGTGTTAATATATTGAGTTTAGCTATGGCACATGAGGCAAACAGGAATGGTTTGCCGTCACACAATTATTAATACTGAGTTACATTGTGTTAAAATGCATAAGCATATTCAAATGTTCTACAAAATATAGCATTGGTTACTAAGAATAAAACTGGGGAAACAATAAAAGCAATTCAATTATTTGTCAGCACTTTTATGATTTGCAGGATGCCTTACGCATAATAGATTTTTGTTTTATTATTGAAAAAAGTTATCTACAAAATGTTCCTTCTGAGGTACACATCTGAGCTTCTTAACGAAATATTCAAAACGAAATTATTAAAAGGCTTCTGAAATGCTTACTTTAAAGTATAGAAATGGAAAAATAAAAAAAATTAAAAGTAATGTTGAAAAAAAATAAAATTATAAGTGATTTCGTTACAATATATAAAAAAATTTGCATTTAACTTATTTTACTTCTTTTATAAAAACGTATTATAGCACATTTGAATAAAAATATAAGTATTGCACTCTTTAAAAACTCGTTATTCATTATTACCAGCCAGTTCTTACGAATATAATTACCACTAAGCAAATTTATTGCGCTATTTATTCATTGTATTGATTCAATTTATTGTACATCGAATGTGACAGAATTTTTTCTTTACTGTTTTTATAAAGCTGCGAAACATACAATAAATTTAAAGATAACAAAAACTGACTTATGTAATATGCACAATTTTCTTAATTTTCAAAATCAATTGATTTTCTTCACGCTCTCTACCTCATTAAACTAAGCAAAAAACTACGATGCTAATTAAAAATAACCAGGTGAGCTAAATTTGAGTTAAGTTTACTTAATCTGTCCGGTAGGCTACTGGCCTGTATCTCTCGAATTTGAAACAATATTAAAAAGACAACCTGAGCACTTTAGCTGATTCACCATTCTCCCAAAATTCCCCACCATGTCACTTGAAAATTTTTATGCTTGGTTGTGTGAATTTAAGGGGAAATGCTTGTCATTATTTATATTCTATACGAGCATGTTAGATGATTTTATTACTGAACCCATGATCCTATAAGCAGAGTCCTAATTAAGTGTTTATATCTGTCTAATTTAGTAGGTACTCTCTTTTTTGTGTACGAGTCGGGTCATTTAAATTAGTTTAATTACTCCAACTCTTTTTTACACTGTCTTTTTTTACACGATTTTGAAATAACACGGTTCACTAATATACTTTTTTACACTAATTTTTTGTTCTAGCACTAATCCCTAATTTTTTTTAAAATTCTTATATTGTCAGTGTAATCAAAAGACGGTCGGCTTATGCTAACACATGTGTGAGTGAAGTGACTAGGTCTACTTCATGGCTTGTTTATTTTGTATTCTGGTGTTACTGAGAATAACCAAACTTTACAATCTATTTTTTCTTCATTTCGTTGTACTTCACCTTGAACACAGTATTTCGTTCTTCAGCCGTTGTCATAGAAACTCGAGTTACACTGGAAAAAGGGGGCGACTATAACCAACACTGACATCGAAGAATTGAAGGTAGAAAGCCATTTCGTTGAAGACAATGTGATCGAATTTATGACAGTTTATGATAATAAAGATGCCAATAATGACGGAGTCGAAGGTAAAGTTCAGCTATTAACAATTCATTTAATTCATGAGGGATTGAAATTTGCTACAAGTACGAAAAACATTTTCTTACTCATGATCCTGACAAAGAGAGTCCTTTAAAATTTCAACGTAATCTTCAGTTTTGTGAAGCAAGATATAAGCAACATGAGAAATAAAAAATAAAAAAACAGCCGCTAATAACAGACTTTGTAACAAGGAGAAAAAAAACCAACAGAGGCCGTTAATAACGAATGAAATTTTTCTTTTGAATCAAAGCCGATAGTAGTGCTAGACAAATATGACACATCTACTGAAGATACCATTTTTGATCCAGTTCATAATAAGCGTGCGTGCTTATTATGAACTGGATATCAAGTAGGGATGAATAGTTGTTAGTAGTTTTAATCCTAATTTCAAATTAAATTCTTATATGTTGTATGTACCTATAGACTAAATTTTCATTGTACATTAATTTTAATTTCTTTTTGTAATAAAAATGAATTGCTTTTGTTTTATAAATATGTAATATGGATTTCATCATTACTTTTTTTGCACGGTTTTTTGGGAAAATTATTAGTTTCTGCATCTTACACGATTTCTTAAAGTTGTGGAATATATCCCCAAATTTACTTTAATTAAGTCGCATGTATTTTTATACGGTTTTCTAAAGAACATATCTACCGTGTAAAAAAAAAAGAGTTGGTTGTATATATAATTTTTATGATTAGATTTTACTATAATAAAAAGTGGCATCGTCACAGGGGACCAAATTATAATAGAAATTCCTGGATTATGGATACATAAAAGCTATCGAAAATAATCGAAGAGTCCAATTGTACAGTTTCAGCTACAGCAATGGTTCATAAACTTTTTAGTCTGACGACCTCACTCCCGCGCTTAAAAACTTCGAACGATCCCTTACCCCACATATAAGCAAACATGAAATGAAAATTATACTGTTAAATTCTAATTTAATTTTAAAAAAAGTAATTAATAAATAACTTTAAATTTTATTTTATTCAATTTTTAATAAAAAGTTATTTTGTTAAATTAAAATAAAATACTCATAATTTTTATATCCTTGAGTAAAAAAATAATTTTATCTTGAATTATAAATAAAACAATTTATCTTTTATATAATTATTGAATTAAATATCGATCTTAATCGAATAAAACAGTAAAGTTGTACACTATATTGTTTTTGTGATGTACACACTTGTGACGTCGCAGGAACAACTGACTGTAAGAAAAGCGTTTTCTGACTAATTCTTTTCAATAAATCTTCTCATCATTTCTGATGACTCATTCTTTTCTAATTCTAATAATCTTTTTTCTCCGCAGCAGCGCTAAGATTTATTCGCATGTGTTGCACAGGAACTTTACGTATTATGCTTGTACGGTCATATTTTGATTCTGAAATATGCTGAAATTGCAATGCAAAATAATAATGCTCTTAGGGGTATTTTTTTCAATATGTAAATATCATTTACAGCTTCACCTAACTAGTATTACGATTTTGTTACTGAGCTCTACAGAAAATGTAACGTATTAAAAGAGATGAGAATACATTTCAACTAATGTTTCTTTAAATTAATGCACCTAAATTAGATTTTCATGACCCCATTTGGGGTTGCGACCCACAGTTTAAGAAACACTGAACTAGAGTAAGACCATATGTTTTTTTTTTTAAAAAAAAAATCTGAGCCTAGAAATCGCAATGTATTTGCTACTTTTGGATCTAGATTAAAAAATTATTTATCATAAGAAATTTGAAAATCTGTTTCGGAGTGATTATTCAGATAAAAGTTTATTTTTAATAGTTTTTTACTCATTATAGAATTGAGGAAATTTATTCAGAGCGATAAAAATTAGAATGATAATTTGGACTCTAGGGAGAATTGTATGTTTTGACATTCTCTTTCTTTTTCAAATATTAACATACATTCCTATGCTGTGAGTTCTTAAAAATAATTATGAGATTTTTAATTATTAGTAATCAAAATAGTATAAATAAACCGAAAGCATTGTGTTTTAAATCCGGTTTTCTTTTTTATAATTATGCACACGATAGCAAAACTAAACACTGAGGCATATTGTTGCATATTATAAACCAAAAGTACATGTATGTACTATTGCATTACAGATAATATATTTAACTAAAAAATAAACTTAAAATTATATAATAAGATAAGAAAATGTAAATGTGAAAAGCAATTTTTTTTCAGATCCAAATTTGTATTATTTAAAAATTTTCTCATTATAGATTCTTTTAAATGTGTAGCTAACCCCCAAACTATTTAGAATATAAGTATAAATTTTGAGTTGCTTCTGCTTGCATGAAAACATAAAAATTTAATTATTTATTTTCCATGTTTAATTTAAATCTTCAAAATTAATGAGAGTAAAGGACTAAATAAAAACTTTTTTACAAAACTAACTTGCCGTTATAGAAAATACGTAGTTTAATATATGTAATAACTTATAGACTTCAATATTTTTTTTGTTTAATTAATTACAATAAACTTTATTTTTATGGCATTAGTAAGAACGATTTTCTTACAAAAAAAAATTAGTTAAAACAAGTAAATAATACTCGTACCCACATAAGAATGCATGAACATGAAACTGTAAAATAATACACATAAAATGAAAAGCTTAAAAATTGAATTTTTATCATATTCTTTTAAACATACAAGTTTCCGATACGTCACGGGCTACGGCAGCCTAGTGGTCACAGTCGTAAACTCTCAGTTGGCGTTGTTTTCGTCGAGTGTTGGATTCGAGTCCTGATGTCACCAGTAAAGAGCCGCTGAGTAGCGGGCTTGGTGCGCGTGAATTTCAAATCCTCCCGATGGAGTGGTGTGGAAGTTGGGAGAGGAAATGGCCAGCTCAGTTATCGTCCTCTTCACACACTTGACAGAGCTCTATAATCACGAGGCTCGTTACCAATAAGCCTCGTGTTGCTTCTCAGTACTACATTAATAAACAATTACTAAGATGATTAAATCGATGGTTTATTTATTTTGTGTAGAGATCATTATTTGCATACTGTATATTACGTCTAAGGTCTATAGCGCATCATACCATCTGATCAATCTGCAGTTTTCCCTAGTTTCCTTTTTATCCCTGATCGCTTAATGCTTTATCGCGGAACTGAAGCACTATCACTCCACATAAACGACTTAAGTGTTATCGTATGCACAGCAGCGGGAGCTTTTATCACTGGCCTATCGTTTTCGGAAAATACGCTTGCAGCTTATCTGCGTTAATTCGACAGCCTTTATAAGATGCCAATTCCCGGAGAAAACTCTTCCCGGGTAGGTTTCCAGCTTAGAAATGATTGAAATCAGAACTCTCTGCTGTTACACTTAATCTCATTCATAAGAATTAGGGCGCAGAAGAATTGAAAGTAGTAATTCCTTAAATAAACGACTCTCAGTCTTCGATAGCGGCAGTCGTATGCTAATAAAAGGAGGGACCTGACGCTAAGGAGGGTTTTCCCGTTATCTTGCTCCCGGAAAAGCGTACTGCGCCTCATTTTGTTCCTAATCCTTGCTTCTCAAATCGGGAGACAGTTTAATTCGAGAGAGATAGTGTAATGATAATCGTCCGCTACGGCAGCGAATCACAATTCTGCTCCGGGGTGGGCAGGGAGGAACCTTATCGCATCATACTGCCAAACGATTAAATCCGGTCGTCCCTTTCGTTGCAGCAGCTCATTTAAACTCATTTAAATGCAATCGTAGAAGCGACATTTATGGGTATCTTTATGTGAAGGCAGGAAACGCAAAAGGGGATTTTAATTTTGTTCATTTCGTTCTCGTTGCTTATTTTTCTTCTCCTCCCTTTCTCTATCCTGCACACATGACTCCTTTTATTTATGGGACATAAAGCTTCGGGATTAAAAAGGCACGAATGAATGAGGGAGGGTGTTAGCGTAAACGCGAAACAGAGGGTCGAGCAATTTTTTTTCCTTTCTTCTTTTGTGTGCATTGGGTCGCGGTAACTTATCGCCGTGTGATTTTAACTGATGATTTTTATGTCAACTCGACATAGTGATAGGAACGTATCTGATTGTATTTTTCTGCTTGTTTTTGAGGATTTTAATTCGAGTTCGATGGTTTTTGAAGAAATTTTATTGTTCTTTTATAGAACGCAGCATGTGTGACGATTCTTTTTCAAAGAACTGAACTTGAATTATAATCAATGTGGAAAATAATAGCTGAATGCTCAGAAGAAGTACCAATAAAGAATTCTAAGTATTCTTCTACTGAAAAATTGCTTCTTTAAAGATTTTGTGAATTTTTAAATGCTATTAATTTTATTTTATAGTTATGAGAAACTTTTATTGAAACCTTCAATGTTGTGTTTTGCTTTCTCGCCTTTTTTCTTTTAAGTTGATTTTCTTTCAAAATCTATGTTATCTTTAGAATCAGTTAACGTATTCTTAGCTACTATATATTTCTGAACATTCATACAAATACTTTTAAATCCGTTTTATGATATAAGTGATTTGAAAAGTTAAACTTTTTACTTTTAATGTAACTTTGTTAATTGAATTTCAACACAATTAATAAATCATTATTTTACATTAATAAAATTTAATGTGAATAATTAACGTTTTTTAAATTTAAATTCAATCACGCCATTTAAATTTTTTAAATTAAGAAAATATATAAATTGTGTACACTGTGAATTGTATCTCTGTATATATATATATGGGAAATAGGAAAGATCACGATGCATTAGTTGATATAATGTGATGTTAGTAATTCAATGATAGAAAAGGTTTATGTATATTATGTTTATTATTAATTATATGTTCACATTTAGTTTTTATAGAATAATCTTAACTGTGAAACTATTAGATTTTATTAATATATTATATTCATTATTACGTAGAGCAAGTCCGCGTATTGACAATTTTTTATTGCAGTAAAACTCATTTTATTATAAATAAATTAATGGAAGTAATTAGGTTTAGAGGTAAGTTAAATAAATTTTATCATTTATTGTTTGATTATTAGCGTTGCACTTAAAGGCATTATGAGGGAAATTGACGACGGACCTCGTAAATTTTTGAACCTGGGTCAAGTTACGAGGGCAGTATCTGAGCTGGAATATCTCAATCCACAAATTTCCCCACCCTGTCAATTGGAGTAAATTTTATCAGCCGCATGTAATACGTTTTTGAACTAATATGTCTTATATTTACTCCTTTCGCAAATTTTTATACTTTAGAAATTTAAGTGCATTTGTGTCAGGTAAAAAAATGCGATGTTAAAGACTGATTTATCTAGTTCTTTTTGGAATAAGAATGTTAAAAAAGTCTTCGCTTCTAAGATATTTGTTTCATCAATTGACTCCATTGTAAGCAGGAAATGAGCGGTAATAAAAATTTCCTTCTTTGAAATTTAGAATCCCTATCTCCTCGAATGAATTGATTTAAAATATTCTCTTTTTATTGAATAGTATATGTTTCACAACTTCAAAAAGTAGTGAAAATATCTCAATATGAAAATAACTAATCTATTCACCTGAAGCGGATCCAAAAAACTGTGTTTTATTTTCAGTATTGATTCGTATAATTATAAACAATGAATGAGTTTATTTTTCCATTTTGTATGAATGTATCAGGAATAATTTTAAAGCAAAATTTTACTAACTAAATAGGATTTATTTATTGTTTTATGCTTCAGAAATATATTTTTTTTAAATTAATTATTTATAATTTCCACTCCCAGGAATAACATAATGGCTATTGGCGACTGATATCCTAAATTTGCACCTTGGTAAAGAAAAAGACGAATAAAGTACTTCCAACTTACCGTATCATCCGAACGTGATGACCTTAAACTTATAAAGATTTCGCGTAAATTAGCTTAAAGCCGTCGCACGCGAATATGACCATTTGATTATCGTTGAACATATATATATTTTTAGAAATACCAGTTTTAAGTAAAATTTTATTTTCAGATTTTCTTTTCTATATCTGAACACACAAAAATCTTCATTTATGAAAGCTCCATATCTTCTTAATGCTTTTTATTTGGCGATATTTTATTTGTATGAATTGACACTAAGTGTTACTTAAAAGATAAGAAACAATAAATTTCATATTTTGATAAAACAATATAAAGCTGAATGCTTAGATATGTGTTAGTTAGTAGTAACAAAATCTTTTAAATTTGTAAATAATTGTATCCGAATCCGAAGTTAGAGCACAAATTTAGTTACTCATATATATATATATATATATATATATATATATATATATATATATATA
>BMAW01107710.1:0-16177 GCA_019974015.1 Nephila pilipes | reverse complement strand
AAAAAAAGCAATTCTGCTTTTTTTATACTTACAAAATCTGTTATTTCAACATCATTTTGCAATTTTTTGGTTAAATCACAGTTTTTATGTTTGGAAAGAACTGATAAATAATTTTATCTTACAGTCGTTATTATTGTTGTCTTGTATTTGTTTTCTATATAGATTCCCTGATGATTGATTGATCCCTCTCATAGCTCCCTTAATTTTGAATGTAACTTATTTTTCTCAGTTTTATTATTATTATATTATTGATTTTATTTATTTAATTTTAATATTCCCCCCAAATTTTATTTATTATTTATTATCTAGAATTATTATTTAGTTTCAATTTTATAATTCATTTTAAATTATTATTTATTTAATTATTTAATTTATTTTTATTAACTTTTTACCCAAATTTATTTATTCATTTGTTTTTTATTTAAAATTTATTTTAAATTTTTCCCCAAAAGGGTTTTTTTACAAAGACTATGGACGCAGCCCACAAGAGTCCCAAACTTCATTTATCCCTTGATCAACATTCATATAAGTCTTTTAGTTTGCCTTTTATTGCATAATGAATATATATTCATCCATAACTCATCAGGATATTTTGAGAGTAGATGTTGATTATTTGAAATACTGAAAATTTTACATCATTGACCTGAAAATATATTACGAGTATATTATCACAATTCCTTAGAATAGCTTTAATATGAAAAAATTAATTGCTGCTTTTTAAATTTTGAGTTTTGTACAAATATTTTAAATACTTTTCTCTGATTTGGTCTTGTCTATATTATATCCTAACTTGTTGATAATTTCTCTTATACATTTTTAAAGAAGGCATTGATACTTGAAATTCGGTAAAATTTCGCTTGTCTTTAATTCTTCAAAAAATAAAGAGAAACCGAAATTATTTCAACGAGTCTAATCATGGATTCGACCCTTACTAGCACGTGTTAACATTAAATGGGAAAGCTGTATAGAGATAATAGAAAGCAGATACAACTGAATAAGAATGCAAGGTCATTCTTGCTAATGATGTCTGTCTGTAGAGGATTACTCAAAAGAGAGAGAGAAAGACGTTTGGCATATTAACCAAATGATTTCAAATAAAATATTAAAAATAAAAATTTTATTCTTCCAAGCGATTTTAAAATCTATTTTTAAATCTATTTTTTTATACACAAAGTAGTAGAAAAAATTTGAATGATTATTTTAACTGTGTTAACTCGGTGAACTTATCTAGCAGCCTTTATATTACTAAAGCTCCGCCGTGTAAAGGTGCTGAAACACGTTAAATCCGTCGAGGTTCAAACGTCTAGATTAGGCTTCTCCAACCCAAGAGATTCCGCGGGTCACACACACGTGTGTGTTCGCGCAAGTGATGAATTCGATGCCGATTCAAATTCTCACTTTAAAAACTACTACAACTTTCACCTTTCGAGTTGTGGGAAGCGGCTAATCCTCCCAAACGTCATTAGAGAAATCAAGGACATTCTGGTATAAATTAAGGGAAATTGCATTTTATTGGATTAAATATATTCACACGAAATACAATTTTAAAAAAAACTGTCTTGCAGTTATAACATAAAGCTGGCTCTAAATCATTAGCAAACAAAATACACCGAGCAGTCAATCTGTCTGAAACAATACGCTTCTGCGTCAAATATATTAGGCTTGCTGCAGACAGACTGGCTGCTGCTATTTCGCATATTCCGCGTGTCGCATTCCCTCCCTACGTCTAGCGATGCACACCCGCACTCTTCAGTTAGTTCTCCGGTTAGTTATACATTGTGTATCGCCCAATCTCACCGAATGGCCCGTGCGATTGTTAAAACGAAATTTGTAATTGTTTCTGAACAAGATTACAGAAGAAAAATTATGATAAAAGTTGAGTCAGGTAGTGGGATATTCCCATGGTAGTAGGGTATGATACAAACGACTTATGGTAGAATGTTCTTTGGTACTTTTATGTACAATAAAAGTTTAAATCTTTATTCAGATGACCTTGCTTCGCGGGTCGCAGGTTGACACTCGGCGGGCCAAGGGGTGGCTAGGCCTGGTCTAGATCACAATTTTCCACCTTGTTTGGCGCAACATAGTCGTATCTGGCTCTTACGCCATTGAACTTCACCACCACTCACTCACTCACTCAATGTAGAGGCTCAAACGTGGCTGCAGTAGCCTAGTGGTCATAGTCGCGGGCTCGCAGCCAGTGGCTTTCGTGAAGTCTTGATGCCACAAAGGACCCGCCCTGTAGCCGAAGCTGATGCACGTTAAATATGTCGAGTCACAAAGTCAACCCTTAGCGGGGTGTGGAATATAGGAGAAGGAGGTACCAGCTCAGGTGTCATCCTCGTCAATTGACAGAGGATCAGAACTACGAGGTCCACCGCCAATAGCTCTCGTCGCTTTACTTAGTGCAGCGTTAAAAAAAATCAGTCAAAAGTAGTTTGAACATTAATCTCAAACTGAAATTTTTTGAAGGTTCTAATAATTTACTTGATTAATCTAAGCTCTTTTAATATAACTAGTGCTGCTTTATTTGACTCAGTTCTAACGAAAATCCCGTTTTAATTTTTTTGCTGCCTCCCCTACTGTAGTGTTCCCCTCCCCTCAGAGCAATAATTCAAAAACCTGCGCTACGCGGCGCTGGGAGTACCTCCCACGTGAAGGTAGAAAAAGATAGTTTTATGAAGTGAGTTGAAGGTTTTCGTAGCGTGGGAATAGTTAAGTAGTTTCCCTGAGAGTGCTACAAATCTATTTTAATCTTCAATAAAGGTTTTGTTAAGTTTTAAATTCGTAACAACACTCATTTCATTATATCTTCGAACCACAAACCAAACATTACTTCTGGCGCAGTCTGCCAGGATGCAGAGAATTTTGAGTTTGTTCGAAATTGAGTGAATTTTTTGAAAATTCTGATTCCTTGGTTTTGCGAATCGCAATGGCTTTCCTATCGAAAGGGATGAAAGAGGACTTGATACACATCGCTCGAGAAATGGGCAACCAGAAGTTTCAGAGATCACAGTAATTGCATTGAGGAAGCTATTTTGAAAACTGAAGCGTATGAGGAGGAGTATGTCAGATAATTGCTCAATACATGTATAGAACATAGAAAAGAACTGGAGGAAAAGAAAAAAACAGGAAGACAAAAGGAAAAGTCGAGATGGAAGGAAACGCACGCACGTGGAATTTGAAATCCAGAAATTTCGCTTAGAAAACGAAAGAATTAGAATGAGCAAAACGACTAATTCAGAACTCGTTGTTAGATCAAAAGTTGGAGCTGCAAAACTTTCTCTCAAAATTCGATCAGTAGAACAACCATATTAACTTATATCTAGTATTATTTGAGAGACAAGCCAAAACAGTTGAAATCAAAAAGAAAAATTGGACTTCTCAATTGATCGGACTGTTGCCATACAATGTTGCACAAATCATCACACGTGAAAACGAAGAAATCACGAACGATTACGATAAGGTGAAAGAAATTCTTCTGAAACGATATAAGTTAACACCAGAGAAATTTAGACAACTGTTTGCGAAGCTTCAGAGAAACGAGACATCAATTGGGGTGATTTCGCATACGAACTGACAAACTATTTTCACGAATGGATTCGAGGCTTACAAATCAACATTTTTGAAGATTTGTGCTACTTGATGATAACTGACCAAATCAAAAGGAAAACTCCGCCAGATATGTATGATCATTTTAATGACGAATGTACTCATTTCAAAAAACGGGATCTGATAGCCTCATAATTAGACGATTATGAAAATGTCAGAGCGAGTGTCAACAGAAGACAGAGAGAAAAATTTCCAAAGAGAGTATTAAGCATTTATCACACGACAGTAATGGGAAGAACAAAAATTTACCAGTACGGAGATATATTCATCTTCATTCAAGAGAAAATACCAGAACTCCGAAGAAGGAAGAAATAAAAATATCAGCGAAAGAAGGTTATGTATGCGGATTGCAACACCTGGCGAAGAACTAACTATCCAAAAGGATTCAAAGCAACAGGAATGAATGGTTATATCGATAAACTCACGCAAGATCAGGAAATAACTGAAGAAATTCGAACTGGGTTTCTTTTAGAAACCAGAAATAAGAAAAAATCAAGCGAACCAAAATTAGTTCTGAGTGATCTCGAATATGCTGAAATTACTGTCAGTAGAAAGAGTGCAACAGCTTTAATTGATTCTGGATCGATGATAAATGTGTTGAACTCGGATCTCATTTCGGATGAAAGGAACGAGGAAGGGAAAATAATTTTAAAAAACGCATTCGGAGAAAAAATAGAAGCCTCTCTATCCAGCGTTCAATTATGGATAAAAACAAGAAAAACGAAGCCTTTTCTTAACATATTCAAGTGTTAGCCGCGATCACGAATAAAATCCAAAGTCAAGCGATCATTCCGTTAAAAATATAACTATTGCAGGAGAATGTTAACTAAATAGGAAACTATGAATCATCATCGGAGGTTAATGGATATTGCTTGCTGTGGCGGCCAGAAGTCTGATTTCATTACCAAGGGAAAGGCAGAGAGCGGAAAGCAAATATTAGAAAATGCAGAACGTTTATGTTTGGAAATATTATTTCAAACGTAGAAGGAAAATGAATATCAAAATCGTAAGTGAAAGAGCTTTATTGAGAGAACAGCAGCTAAAATGTGACACGTTGAAAGTTGTATGGAAACAATTTACTTTGATAAGAGGGAATTTTTATTGGAGAGATATTCTACTATTTCAAGACGATAAAGTAATTGGAGAAAAGGTGTCACAATTAGTTTTGCCTAAAATTAGATGACCTCAAGTATTAAAATTGGTTCACGGATCTCTTTTTGGAAGTCATATGGGATTCAAAAAGATCAGTGAAAGAATTCGTTTCAACTTCTGATGTCTTGATTTAAAAATGACATTTTAAAATATTGCAAATCTTGCGATAATTGTCAATTAAGAAGCCAAGAGAAAGCTATGGACAAAATACCTATAACTTATTATGTTCTTAGGTCAGATTTACCTTTCGAGTTCATGAATGTTGATATAATTGGCGAGGTTGACTCACCGTCAGCCAGAAAACACAAATAATGTCTTGTCATCGTAGACCAGCATTCCAGATGGTCAGAAGCGATTCCTCTTCGATCGTTGTCACCCAAAACTACATACGATGCGTTAATGGAGACATTAACGCATCGCATCATCAATGGTTAATGGATTATGAAGACAGGAATCCCAAATGTCATTGCTAGCGACATAGGCACCAATTTCACTTCAAAGTTAACCCAAGAGTTCATGAAACGATTAGGCTGTACCCCACGATTTTAATTTCCTGTATATGCGGCTTCGAATATACTCGTGGAGAGGTACAACAAAGCACTAAAAATTCATTGTGCCACGTTATTGGGACTGATCCTTAGAATTGGGGCAAAAATACCTCGTACTTGCTTTTCGCATGCACAGAAAAGTCCCAAACTGCACAACGGGAGTGTCACCTTTCAAGTTGATGTGTAGATACTTCTTTGGATTTCTTTATATGTGTATTTGTGCTATTTCATGTGTTCTTACCAATCTTTTTGCATTTAGAAGATCCTATTAATTTGAGTCATTCTGAAATCCTGAAGTGTATATTAATTCATGTTTTATAATGTGTATGATTTTTGATAATTTGTAATACATAATAGTGTTCGTGTTTAAGTATTGCTTCTTTTTATTATAATTATTATTGTGCATTTAGTGTTAACGATCGTGAACTAATTTTGCTTTGTGGGAATATTTTGAGTGTTATTCTTAAGAGTTTCAGTTGCTGAGTTAACTTTGTAAACAAATCTAACGTCAGAGCTTGGTGGGGAGGTGTAGTGTTTCTATCCCTCCGAGCCGTGATTCAGAAGCCTCCGCTACGCGGCGCTGGAAGTACTGCTCGCGAGGAGGGAGAGTTTTATGAGTTGAGTTGAAGGTATTCTTAGCATGGGAGCAGTTAAGTAGGCCTCCCTGGGAGTGTTATAAACCTATTTTAATCTTTAAATAAAGTTTGAAAAGTCGTAACTTATTTCATTATATTTTCGAACCCCCACCAATTATATAACCACCCTGCCAAAAAAAAAAATATTTTAAGGCATTTTATCGGTATGCCTGTACAAGCCCTACAGTCATTCTCTCAGATTGTAAAGACTTAAAAATTGTAAAGAAGGGCCATTAAGATTTTTCAAAAATCTGTGAAAAAATGAACTTGAAGTGCTTTGCAATGGCATAAAATATTTTCGTGATAAGTTCATTAAATATTGAAGCATGCGCAGTCTCTTCTGCATTATTATAAAAGCCACTAAGCATATATGAAGATCCTCGAAAGTGAAAAATTGGACAAAGAAAAAAAATTGATTTATTTTGGAACCTTGAGGACAAAATTTGGGAGGGGGGGGAGGATATCTCTCTTAATTCTTAAAAAATTCTGAATGATTCCAAAAAATAGCTCTGCTAAATTCTTAAAATCGCTACAGTAATTTTGGGAAATTTTCTCTTATCTGTATATTGCTTCATTTTTCGAGCGACTTTACTCTGTTCTGTCGCTTCTACTTTTTTCAGCCTATCTACCTTCATTATACACTCCCGGGATACCCTGGAAATCCTTCTCTATTTTCGACCCTCCTTCTTGTCAACCACTTTTTATCTTTTTTTTTTCAACTACACGTCTAGACCACAGTTTAATCTTGTTTGGCGCAGCATAGCCATATCTGGCTCTTGCGCCAATAAACTTTACATTGACTCACTCACTCTACCCTCATTACATGCTATGAACAATAAACAGTTATAAGCTATAAGGTTATAACTGTTTATAACTTTATAGCTTATAACTGTAAATGAAAAAGAAATGCACTGTATCTTATAATTATATTGCATAAGGCTCTTTTCAAAAGCTGTCAAAAGAAGAGATTAAATTAAAAATACAGTAAGTTTATGCAACGAGCAGGAAATATATATATCCCATATAAGGGACTATTCACTTTTTTCGATATAGCTACCATTCCTTTCCACGCACTAGCGCCAACGCTTAACTAATCCCGCAAACCTGTTGGAAAAGAATTCAGGTCGTTGTTGTCGACACTAAGCTCTAATAGCAGCTTTCGCTTCGTCATCAGAAGGAAAGTGTAAAAGTGATATCCTATAAGAAAATCACGTTTCGGAAGAGGTGAAAGTCGCAAGGTTGGGGCTGTTACCTTCAATTGTCAGCAGCTCAATAGCATCTCGCTGATTCAATTCATTTCCATGTGGATCTACATTTTCTGTAGTTCTTAGTGTACCAGCGATACGTGAGAACAAAGAAACAAATGGATTACATAGAGGACACATGCCGCTTTTAAGTATTACAAGAATTTCTAAAATCGGCTTAATAAATATAAAAAGGTTTTGGCCATGAGGAAGCATTGAAATATCTGTAAAGTATTAATTAAAATAAGTCTTATTTTCAAAAATCCGTGCTGTAATATTGCAATCGGGAAATAACACAGCATTACTTGTCAAGAAGCTTATAAAAGAAATGTAAAGGATTAAAGGAACTTTTTGCGAAATATCATCAGATAGACTCATGTTGCTTGAATAAACTCCTTCCAATTATTGAGACATAAATTAAATTTTTGAAGAAGGCTGTTACAATAAAAAAAAAAGTTGATTCAACTAAAATCGGAAATCTCATAACATTTACTTAAATTTTAACCAGCTCGTTAAAAATAATTTTTGTAAAGTTTTCAACCAACTGAACAAACTCTTAATGACATGTGTTCACTGAACTTTCCGAAACTTCTTAATCTATGCATTACTTTTTTTTAACATAGATATTCGTTTCGTACGTTTGTTTGCCATATTATTCTGTCATAATAAGCAAATAAATTATCTTAGTTTCCCCGTGTAATCTAAACTGAGGTATAAATATAACTTTAGATATGAAACAAATATTATTTTGGGCAAATGATCACTATTCAAATGAAAATACCAGACTTCTAAGAAAATCAATTATTTTCTAGTTCTTGATCACCCTAATTCTTTTATCACTCTATAAATAATATCTTTAAAAATTTGTATAGAAATGTATTTTGCATTGATAACACAATAAATTCAACTCATGATGAAAAAAATAACTTATTTATCTTATTCAAGTTATTCAATCCAAATTTACGATAATATATGTTGTTTCTATTTTAGCGATATGTGTTAACTTTCTATTTAAGATAATAAAGCTAAAATGATTGAGAAGAAATTTAGATATTTTCAAAGTCAAAAAAATAATTTGTTAATTTACACTGAAATAAATATATCCGCATCTCTCTCCACCTCCGTTCATTTAAGTTATTCGCATATTTATTCAGTCTATAAAATTATCAGATAAGTAATAATAGTCATTAATATGCCATTTACTTAATAATTACCAACTTTCTAACGAAAGTAAAGCTATATAAATACCTCTTAAGCCCACAGACTTTCTCCCGGGATCCTACGCGACTAAACATAATACATTATGCAAAATATTATATATGTATGTGACTTTTTTCCCTCGAGTCAAACATCTGAAGCAGAAATAGCAAATCAGTTACTTAACACGCTAATTCATGGCAAATTTTATTATAAAAATTGATTTTCAGTATTTAATCTTCGGTTTGTCCTGTCTTCAAATTAATCAACTCATCTCACTTTGTGATTGTTAGAAGTCACAAAAATTGAGGAGCATCGTCTTTCAATTTCAAAAAAAATATTTATTCACATCTTTAATATCTAGAGTTTTGTCGTGTTTACAAAAAAACACAATTTAGAGTTTTTCTTTGCTTAAAAATATTTCATTTATTAAAAATCTTTTCTCTAGTAAAGAGAAAAGACTACCTGCTTTCCAGGCTCACATATTTTTAGTCTGGTAAAATCCCGACCACCCTTTTGGCATCTCTAGTTAAATTAATGTAATTCCCAAGCAAACCGTACTTTTCTTTATAACAAGCACAAGGAACTTGTCTCATGTCATGACTCCTCTCTAAAATCTTAAAAAATTGTGTAACTAAATATATGGAAATATTTGAAAGTGGAAGGTCGCCATTGACTATTTGTAACACAATGAATAGTACTACACAGAAAGGGGCAGGGAAAAGTCTGTACAAATCACTGAAATGATTTGAACAGACAAATGAAGTTCAATATGTTAAAGGACCCTCAAGTAATCATCAGGTTGATAGTTTTTATATCGTACTTTTGATAAACATACTTGGCAATTTACATTCTTATACCAAATTTAACAACGCAATCACTACGAGTACCCACATATTCCCTCTGTAACTTTGATATCGAGGTTGTGCTTTATATAATAACGGTACCTTTATGAAATTCTTTGATATTTCTTTTGAAAGTTCAGAAACTGTAAGTTATTGGGAATATATAATGATTTCTCTTAAATATAATTTATTCCTGTTCCTTAACTATCGTAGTAAGGAGTTCATTCTTATTTCCTGATACCATTCCAATTTAGTTTTAATTTATGCAATCACGTGTTTTTCAAATCTGTAAAGTCAGCTTTATCCCACGCTTCAAAGTAGTTAAGATAATCCCTGCTATCCTTTCTGTCTGCAGCTTAAGTTTCTGGAAATTCATCCATTCAATACCACGTGATCTGAACAAAACCCCTACATATAAATTCTAGACAAGATATATTCCCTTCTCTTTCCCATTAGCCACGACACTGGAGATGCGCATTTGGCTTCTTCAAATTTTTAGGACATAAATATTATCACTCTTCTGCTGTTGCTAAAAAGGCTGAACGACGCTTTTGGCATCTGAAATTTTTTTCAAAATGCAATTCGCTCTCTGTAATTGCCTCTCTTTCATGTCCAATGGGAAATAAATTATGAAGCAGTGAGCTACAGTTTATCTTTTTGAGCCATGACTACAATGCAATAAGATAAGATGTGGCAAAAGCAATATATACATATATATATCAATCTTTTTTTTTTAAGAAAAAAGACGATTCTAATTAGACACAGACAGCAGATGAGCTAACTAATTGAAAATTATGAGGATGGTTCAGAAAGTACCTATATTTGAGGATAAAAGATGCTTAGGTATTTTGGTGTTAGCATTGTGTGCTGCTATCTGTTAAAAGGCCCCAAATGGTATTTAGCATTAATTTATTGTTTATTTTTGATTCGTTTTGAGCTGTCATCGCTTAGCTTCGAGTAGTCACCGTCCTGGAGATTTGGGCTCATCATTATACACCAAAGACCAAACAACAATTAAAATAACGGGTTGTGTTCGGTAAATTCGCTCCGAAGAACGTGTAGACAGTCTCAACGTCAATAAAAGTTATGGCATATATTTTTATGGATTTCTAAGAAAAAGGAAAAAAAGATCAATTCACAAAATACTACATTGAGTTATACCATTCGGATTTCGCATGACACTCTTTCCCATTCCTGACATGGGAACCTTTTGAACAACCTTTCATATATGAAGTGGATTCTAAAAGTAATAAGATTATGCAGAGATAGATTGAGTCTATTTTACACACTCGGAAATTTTCCCAAATATTAATGGGTTGGCGAAAAGATCCTATTTGGAGAACACCCTAAACAATCGAAGATAGACTCGGGGAAGGGTTAACTCTAATTCATCTCTCTCTCTTTCGGTGTAAATTGGAAAAGGCTTAGTTCCGGAGTATGTCAAAAACTCTCTTCATAATAATAAGAGTAATAAACATATATTTGAGTAATCTTTTCATGTGGCCATCTTCAAAATAAGCAAAATAAACTCTTCCAATTATAAATAATGAATGATAATAATAATCATTGAATAAAACTCTTTAGCAGCAGTTGACAATTGAGTTGCATTATTTTATTAACCTACCAAAAATAAACAAAAACATATTGACGAAATAAAATCATTGCTACTGGGAATTTTAAATTTAATTAAAAAGCGCTTCTTGATAGTTCAGGGACAACATGTGGTCTTAAAATTGTAGGCTTCTTTTTTTAACGAAGACTTAAGAGTCTTAAGATCGAGACTTAAGAGACTTTTTGATCGAGTAACATCACGTACTTCTCCGTAAAAGAGTTATTTCTGTACAAAACTAACCATATTTGAGGTCAGAAAAAAAATAAACCTATAAAATTTTTTATTTAGTTTTTTGCGCATTTTCCCTAATATGATCTCGGTTTCTAAAACATTGATATGTGATACCATAATCCGTTTTGTATTGATCTTGCTACAAAAGACGCTTTAGATTTAGATTGCTGAATTTTTAAATATATATGTATGGGATCTAAATTATAAGCAAGCCGAAAAAAAACATGCTGAGGAGCTTATTTCCCGGTAAAATTTTCCCTGAAATTTTAGCTGGTGTTTCTACTTACCTAAAAAATCAAGTGCCTCAACTTTATAACTTAGTATTTTTCTTTGTTTGAAGTAATGTTTTGACATAATAAAAATAATATCCAACAGATAACGTATATATATTACACTTGCAAATATAAATTATAAGCATCTATATACCATGGCGAGCTAGATATTTACGATTTACACATTCTTAATGGAAAAATTAATTTTGAAACAAAAATTACTTTTGATTTCACTTAAAAATTTAAGTTTTCAAATAAATTCATAAACGTGTATTGTTTCTCAAATGACTTAATTGAGCTTAGAGATTATCTAACAACAAAAAGAGTTGTAAAGACAAATAATCTGTTGACAAATATTGCATATATTCATCTCAAAACTAAAAATTATGTAAAATTAATGATTACTTTTTGTAAAATACGAGTCAATTTATGACTAAGGCAAAGAGAAGGCATTTAATTTTTTTGTCCCTAAATTTTGTGTACGGCACTTTATTAATATCTAGTTACAATTTTTTTTTACTATTTCTAGTTACTACTTATTATTAATTCGAATAAAATCATATAGGTAAAATAAATAACATCCGAAAATTCACACATTTTAAGCAATTATTTACGAAATTTTTTTTTTACATTGTATTCTTAAATATTAATATTAAGTAAGGAAAATTTTACTCCAATTATTTTGATCTTCGTACAAAAATTTAAATATCACTTAAATAATTCAGTACAAAAATAATCATGCTCAAAAAGTAACTCTTACAATTAACATTAAAGTCTAGTCAGAGTATACAATCAGGATTCTAAAAAAAAAAAAAACCTTAATGTATAATAATGAAAGCTTCTGTCCAAAATGGAACGGAACCTCGATGTGTCTATCGAATATGCAGAATACATAGACTATGATTGCTCGTACTTTTGAATCTCGGTCAAATAACGAGGACGACATCTGAGATGGCACCTTCCTCTCCAAACTTCAGCACCACACGATCGGGAGGACTTAGGACCTCTACCAAATTTTTCATGCATCAGCCCCGCTACACGGCACGTCTTAAGAAGCGTCAGGGCGTGAACCCACGATTCGACGAAAAGAAAACCGATGGCCACTAGGCTACCGTGGCCACGTGGAATACAGGGAAAGGAAATATACCATTTCTGGAGACGTATTCGTCATCTTAGTATGTCTCAAATTTAGAAAGTTCCTCCCCAATATTTTGTGGTCGCGGTAGCCTAGTGGTCATGTAGCCTAGTGTAGCCATAGTAGCCTAGTGGTCGGATTCATGGCCGACGGTTTTACGTTCAGTCGCGAGTTCGATCCTTGGCCGCTAAAGACCCACCGTATAGCCGGGGCTGATGCACGTTAAATCTGTCGGGGCCCAAAGTCCTCCCGTTGGCGTGGTGTGAAAGTTAGGAGAGGGGAGTGCCAGCTCAGGTGTCGTCCTCGTCACTTGACCGTGATTCAAAATTAGAGGTCCGTCGCCAATAGCCCTCGTGTTGCTTCTAGTGTGACGTTAATAAAAACTAAACTAACCCCCAATATTTCATATATCGTTAATTCATACCAAATGAAATATCATTTTCATTAATATTGCTAGTTATTATAGTTTCTTTTTATTCATTTTAAAAATATATTTATGAAATTTGTTTAAAATTATTATCAGATCTGTGACTAGAAAATTAAGAATGCAATATTATTTTATTCTCAATTTTTAATGTTTGCTTAGTCTGCAAAAAATTAATTTTCTTCCTTAAAACGTGAACAGATTATACAACTTCCAATTACTTTTCATCTATGTCACAAAAAAATAATTATATAATGTAACTATTCCGGTTTTTTACCGTCTGAAATGCGAATTCTTGATTAAAAATCAATTTAGCAATTATGAATGGTGAAACGGTATCTGATAATAAAAATGAAAAGGGTAGATAATACTTAAACAGTTTTGCAGACTTTTTAATTGGATTTTCTTTTATAATTATTTCATCGTAAGTTCAGGAGTTTTCTGTTATATCTGCTAGAAGTTTCGATTTATTCTCTCTAAAGGTGACAAAAAAATGTGCAGCCATTCTTCGAAACGTGCGTCTAGTTACCATTAAAATAAATAAATAAATAAATAAAAATAAAAGAAAAACCTGCTAACTCATTGGATTACAGCTCAAGGAGTTCTCATACATATTCTTTTACCACATAATTCCCGTATCAATTGATGCTGCAAAAGTAATTCAACTCGTCCATTAGTAATTCATCACAATTGATATCTGTATGAAGTGGATTGCTATTAGAGCCCCGACTATTTACTAATCTTTTACTTTTTATTATTCTTTTTATTCAAACTTTGGAGTTTGAATTTATCTTTTAAACAGTATAGTATAAACCTTTTAATATCTGATTGATGAATTACATTTTTTGCACAACTTTTTAAGAAATGTGTTCAATTTCTCATAAAAAAGGAAGAAGGTAAGCATTTTCATAACGTCTCTCTTTCTCTCTCTCTCTTACAATTTCTGAATAATAAAATTTATAAAACTGTTACTTATTTAACCGAATGATATGCTACCTAAGGATCTTCTTTGAACAACAGTTGGTCTTTTCTTAATTGGCCAACACAGCACGTTGGATATTGATCTGGTAACCCAAACTACATAGAGCTTGATAAACGTAGGTAAGGGGGGGGGGAGATTATAGATCCGCTAAACTCAGGACAATATGCTTCGCAATTCTGAGCCTCGGTCTGAAGACTGTCGACATTTGATCTTCACGCCCATGCTACACAATGTGAAGACTGATTCATGACATGATTGATTTTTGAAGAATGTGGAGCAGAATCCACGAGACAGATTTGACATGCACATGAAAATATCTATTATGATTTATAGGTCCTACATTCTCCTTCACCCTTCGATTGTAAATTCGTTATTCAACCAATCAGAACTATTGTTCTATATTCCTTTCATTTCCATTCGATGTTTTTACAAACGATATGCTCAACAAGTTTCAGTAGCTGCGATAGTCTACAGGTCACTGTCACGAACTCGGTAATGGTTTGGGCAGGCATTATGTTCGACGGTCGCACACCCCTACAAATGTTTGATAAAGGCTCCCAGATTGCTATGTGGTACAGAGAGGAGATCTTAGATCCCTTTGCTTGACTTTTCAGAGGCGCAATTTGTCCTGGGTTCTTGAGACAACAGTACTCGTACACATAGGTTCAACTGGTCAACGATTACCTAGATAGTAAGGATATTCGCCACATGGATTGGCCAATCAGATCTCCTGTCTTATACCTTATAGAGTATGTCTGGGATGCTCTTGGAAGAGCAAATGCATCTCGCCATTCCCCTCCGGTAACTCTTCTAGAGTTAAAAAAAAATCGGTTTTGTAGCAGGTGTGGGATTGATTACCACAGGAACTCTTTAACTGCCTCCTGTCCAGTATGTGTCTCGCTGTGTGACTTAATTGACTGCGACAGGAGATCATACCGCGTATTAGACTAATTTCCGTTTCTATATCATCACGGGAATTTTGTACATCCCTGCACTACGAGCCTTACTCATAATCGTGCATATACAAAATGACTTTTGTGAATGGTATATTTCTTAATCTGTTATAAATGTATATATTTATATTACTGATACAAAAATTAAGTATATTTTACCTATTGATTGATTTATATAAACTTGCAATATTAATCTAAATTTATATTGATAATAATTTTACCAAACTGTAGGATTGTCGCCAAGTGTTCATGTTAGAATTTATTGATAGTTCATTAACATCACTTATTGGAAGCATCACGAGGACTGCTGAAGACGGATTACGTAATTTTCTTTTTTGGTCAAATGACAAGGATGATATTTGAGCTGGAATTTCTCTCTCAAAACTTCCACTTTAACGGGGGGACTTGAACCATATTTAACAGGCATCAACCACGTTACTATGCGGTTCTTAAGAAGCATCGAACCCGATTCGATGGAAACATCACTAACCATGAGCTCGCATTTATGACCACTAAGCTACCGTGGCCACTCTTGGCACCCAGAAGATATTCCAAAATGGAAAAAAAGGAGAGGGGAAAACGTGAATTGAAAGGATTTAACAGAAAAGTACCAACAACGGTCTGCTAGCCTTGTGATCATGGTCGCAACCTTGCGGCCGACATTGTTCTCGTCGAGTAGTGGGTGATACGCGTTACATCTAGTCCATATTCTAAGTCCTCCATTTGGCGAGGTGTGGAAATTTCTGGAGGTAATTGTCAGCTCGAGTGGCATCCTCGTCATTTGACTGAGGCTCAAAATTACGAGATCAGTCGCCAATAGCCCTTGTTTTGCATCTCAGTGTGACGTTAATAAACAATCACAGTCGCCAACAATGTATTTACGAAAAAAACTCGAGATACCCTAGTGATATTTCCTTATTTTCGACCCTTCTCAATTATTGTTTATTTCCTCCCCCCCCCCCCTTTTTTTTTTTGTCAAACTTCTAGATCCCAGATACATCTTGTTATGTGCAGCTCTCATTTGGCTCTTGCGTCATTAAACTCATTCATCACTTACTCACTTGAAAAAAAAAACTCAAGTTATGAGTAACTTTTTAAATTTCTTGGAAATATTATGTTGCTTTATTTTGGATTGAACGAACGGCTAATCTCACTGATCACAAGATCTTGAAAAATAACCTCTTACAAAAAATCCAAACATTTCCTTTTCCGAAAATAGTGGTTCACATCTAAGCTTTGGATTCATAACCAAAAAAGATAAGTAAAATGTAATAAAATGGCCAACCTTCTCTGAGCCCCAAACTTTTAAAGGATGAGTCTCAAAAGCAACCATTT